>JALIZF010000954.1:0-107547 GCA_029948255.1 Telmatactis stephensoni | reverse complement strand
TTTTCCCTGACAAAACAAAACAATAACAAGAAATGCAATAACAAAAACAGCAACTTACAGCAACAAGAAAGAAAGAAAGAAAGAAGAAAATAAGGAAAGAAAGAAAGATAGATAGATAGAAAGAAAGTAAGAAAGAAAGAAAGAAAGAAAGAAAGAAAGAAAGAAAGAAAGAAAGAAAGAAAGAAAGAAAGAAAGAACAAAGGAAAGAAAAAAAGGAAGAAAGAATAAAAAATAAAATAAATTGCTCAAGAAAAGTAACAATGCCTAACATACCTCCAAGTGGACGGCCATCAATTTTTATGTTAAACTCCAATTCTGAATTTTCAGTGTTATTGGTATGCAGATTATGTTCTCTGATAGCCCAGACAAGAACAGATGAGAGGTTAACCCCCCATGAAGGAAAATCTGTTTCCAACTTGTTGATATGTACAGTCTTTCGAACCACCTTAAAAACTAGGGCTTTGATTGCTGTAATTTGATTTTGTGTTAAGAGAATTGGTGTATCTGAGTTTCGCTGTAAAAAGAAGAAAATACACTTATTAAATCAAGTTAAAGCTTAAGTCTGCTGTAAGTAGCTGCAAAAATTAGATCAGAGCAAACAATGGCAATATTTGTGGGGACAAATATTTTTTGGGTTTATAAAAATATTTTTTCCTACATGAGTGAACTTGGCAATTTTTTCAATTTTTTGTATTTTTATTTCTTACATTTTGATCATTCTCCTTGCCCATAACATTGTTTTGTGAAACCTCCCTTATACATCTAAGTAATAAATAGTATTTAAGTGTAGCACTATACTCATTCATAGCTATTCATAGATTGAAAACAACTTAAATGGAAAATGATACAGAAATACTTACCCTACTTCTACCAAGCTGGGTAACATTCAGCACAGTTTGCCAACCTGAGTCTGACAGTCGAGCCTTGAGCTTTAAATACAAAAGTGCCCAGTCTGGGACCCTCATCTTGTCCATCAATTTTTGGTATACATCATCAGAAAGACATTCACTTAGTCCTGAGGTGGAGTTAGAGTCCAATATATGTTGGACCGCTATCGAAATAATCTTTCTGACTTCTTCCTCCTCATTCTCAGTTCCAGTCGTGAAATGCCGACCAAGGACAGAGCCAATTGACAATTGATATTCATCACAGATGGCTTGCAATCTGGAAAATATTTCGGTGGATTGTTGTGCCATAGCCCTCTTTTTTTTGGTCGGGCCAAGATTTTCAAAATTGGCGGGCATTTGGATGCTTCCCGCTGATTTCTGCTTGAGCTTTGAAAGTTCTTGCTCAAGTTTTTTAATCTTGGAATTAAGTTGGAGAATTGGAGAATTTGTACTTGTATGCATCTCATTTTGATCATTTACTAGTAAAACCTTTGATGCTTTGTCTGAGGGCACAAACATCGAATTGTTCAAACACTTCACTGCATTACTCAAGAATGACGACTGCTCAAAACCATTCACTGGGAACTCACGTTGTCGTAAAATGCCAGCGAGAAGACCAAACGTGGACGTTACATAAACTTGGTTAGGTTGTTTTTGGCATTTTTCTCCTTTTTCAGACAGCGAAATAAGAAGGGATCTTTTGGCGCCATTTTTCCAAACACTCAAATCCTTCCTTGGAATATACTTGATTTCCTGAGGAAAACGAGTAAAAACGTAATTACTCGCAAAATCTCTTGGTCTACTGCCACAGAGTTCCTTTGTGACCAGAAACCAGTTCTTGTTTGGGTCGAGGGACGAGCCATAAACTTGAATTGGCCAAAAAGCTTCAGTCGGAGAACCCTCCGCCATCGCTTTTCGGCGCCAAATGCGATGCTCGAACAGATCATGTTCAAAACAAAACTTGAATCTCCCGCTTCTGTTATGTATTAACTTGTTCTTTCAATGAAAAAATATTAACTTTTCACACGATCCTTCGCCATTGATGTAAATATTGTACTATATTCTAGTTTCAGTACTCCTCGGGTCTGGACACAGGTACCCCAAGCCAGCACAAATTATGTTTGGAAAACATTTACAGGAGAAAAAAAAAATTTAAAAAATCGTTTAAAACTGCATTATTCTGATTTTCGGAGCGAAATTCAATGCTGATTCCATAAATGAAACCGAAAAAGGGGGTCCTCGCACAGGTTTTCGAGACTGAATCAGCATTGAACAAAATCGCTCAACCGGAAGTGAATAGAAAAGAAATTAACATTTCTAGAGAGACTATAAATTGCGCTCGCTCGCTTTCTTTTATCAAAGAAAACATTTATTCCTATTTTGCTAATCGTTTTTCTTGTTAAAATCATTGAGAACCATTTTGAAACTAAATTTTCAAACAAATTTTATAGCCGTCATAGATGAAATCTAGAAAGTGAGAAAGCCTCAACTGACGTTCGGATGTGAGTAACAATTTCATCGAGTTCGATGATCAAATTTTGTTTTTTTTAACAGTTGTGCCAACTTGGGCTATCTGCGAAAAATTTGTATCAGCACCGCTGTTTTGACGAATAGATTGGAAGCGCTCAAGCGGAAAAAGCAGAAGTGGCGAAGAGCGTGACATTCCGGTCGAGTTCTGGACCAAGAATCGCCAAAGTAATTATATTTCTTTCCTTCCTTCTTTCTTTCTTCTCTTGATTTTCCACAGTTTCCAGATATTAGATAGATGATTTCATTATATTAGGCGAATTTTTAAGCAAGTTTTAGACTGCCGGGTATCTAGTATTTTGAAAGCAGTTCCCGTCAGTTCGTCAGTCGTGGCAGATGATCGAAAATGGCTGTAAACAAAGTTAGGAGATTTTAAACCCATAAAAGTTATTAACCGGTATCTAGAAAATCGTTCACAGGAGCGGGGTATCTAGACACTCCGATTAAGTACTTAATTGCTGTCGAAAATAATGTAAAGCTGGAATACGGGACTGAATTTTATTTGGTTTGGTAACACAAAAGTACGCGATAAGAATCAGTTGTTGTTCCTCTGCCGCGTAACATAACACGACAAACCATGTCGTATTTTTGTTTAAGTACATGAACATGCAATTACGTACATGAAAAATACGCTGTATGGAACTGGCCTAATTCAAACTTCCAACCAAATTTGTGCGTGTCTATAGTTTTGACAAAGTTTTCACGGTATAAATAGTTCAGGTCGTTCAGTTATTAACTAGTCAATTCTCCTTTACCCGCTCAACAGGATCTAGAGAATCGAGTTTCAATTGATAGGCGATAATTAAGAAAAGATTAAGAAAAGCCATCTCTTGTTGACATACTAATATAAGAAAAGCCATCTGTTGTTGACATACTAATAACACTTAATGTAATCTTGAGTGACAGATCCCACACCTTCTGCACCTATCCTGCAGAGAATTTTTTGCTTGGTCAAAGCTCCTCATGGTTTAGACTTAAAAAGTAATTAAACTTTTATGCCTGTGGGCAGGATACGCTTTATATAAATAGCTTTCCAGTGCTCAAAGCTTTCTCATCTTACTTTATGAATCACTTGTAAGCAACAATTTTTTAAGTAATCCATCTTTCCTTTTCAATACAATTCTCTGCTTTTATCTTGTAGCCAGGATAAGCTTATCAGCATCATCAAGTTTCTTTATTCCACTTTCAAGCATTGCTTGAGCTATACAATAGCCTCCTTAAAATCTTTATTCTTCAATACCTCTTGCAACTTTGCACTTGCTTCCTCAAAAATCTGATTCAGTTCAGATGTTCAGTCTCCTTTTTCTCCAAATCTCGATTCTTCTTTTCTTCTTGTGTAAACTTATTTTGTTGTTTAGATTGCCTTTTGAGTTCTTTCTTCTGTTCCTCTAATAAGGTGGCACTCTCCTCTCTCTCTTCTTTCTCCTCTCTCTCTTCTTCAAGTCTCTTAATATAAATTGAATGAACTGATCGTCCAAGCTGTAAAAACTCCTTGGTGATGGGCACAGCACTTGGATCATTATGAAAATGCCTTCATTCCATCAGAAGTTGAACAGATACCATTGATAGATGATTCACTAAACCTGACTCTCTCTTTAGTTACACTTTTTCCACTTTTGGAAAAAACCCTCTCCACATCAGAATTTCCATGTGCCAGAATTAATGCTAATTTAACCACTTTCATAACTTGAGGATACTTTACCTCACCAAAGTCATTCTTTAGCCCACTTACTTTGTTCCAGTATATATCTACTCTTGCTGGTTTCTCAGGCTGTTCTTCAGAAGTATTCCATTGTTCTGGAATTTGATCTACAATCATTGCCAGTATTGTTGGCACGATATTGTCGTGATGCGCGCGAAAAGTAGATGGTGATGAGATTGACTCCCCCCGTGCCCCCTTTACAATGTTGCTGTGAAAATCCCAACACCTACGACTTGGCAATCAGTTCGAAATACCTTTTATCTAGCAGCAACATTGTAAAGGGGGGAGGGGGGTCCAATGGCATGGTCACAAAGTGTACAATTGTAGAAATATCCGTTGAATGTACATCGTGCCAACTAATTTTGGCAAGGATTGTGTCTATGAACTATAAACCGAATACCAGAGAACTAATTTATTACCGTTAATAATGTATGCTAGTGGACGTTTTCATTGATAGCGAAAAAGGTTCAGAGGTTTCTCTTAGTTCTTAAAAAATATGAGAAAATTGGTAGCTGTTGAAAGTGATGAAATCCTGTTTTTCAGTAAAAGCAATGGTGCATACCTATAAGTCTAAAAGAATGACACCAAAAACATGTTTTACGAGATCAGAAGTGAAACAAGCCATTTCAAGTAGATTTGTTTGACCTTTGTCATTAGTGGTCGATGATTAGATTTGTTGGTATTGCGTTTGCATAGTAGTAAGATAGTATGCAATCCACGTGACATAAAATACGTATTTACAATGTTAACCAAAGAATAAATTTGCCCTGACTCTTAAAGCCCCGAGAATTAGAAAACCGCTGATGCAAAAAAAACACTGTAAGACTATAATAAAGTTCTAGGAAGTCTAAGGATTCACTATATTATTTGCCATGAGCGGCTTAAATCACCATGGCATACTAGCCTGGGTGTCAATTCTCGGCAAAAACATGGTATTTTTGTTGTATAGTTAGGACTTTAGGACTTGTTACTAAAACAGCATGGTAGGATCGGTGACTGACGTAGCTCAAGCAATTTAGCTAATGCTTACTTCAGACAGGAACATAACCAATTCGAATCTGTGGCATTTCCCTACCTACACTTGGTTATGGTTAACATTCTGATTTTGTAATGTGTCCCAACAACATGTCATTGGGTATCCTGTGTTACAAGTATTTTTCTTGTGTCTTTACCTTGGCCTGTACCTTGACCGGGCAATGTCACATCACGAAACTTGCCACACCAGCGTTTAGCGGCCGAGATGTTTATTTCCCTTATGGGAAATAAAAATGAATTTATACTGGAGAATTTTATTGACAAATGTTTTTAGGAATGTGTTTAACGATTTTCCACAGGAAGCCCAATGGTGCTCCCCTCAAAGCTCCTTTAATATATCTAATAATTCAATAATATTAGCCTGCTTTGAAAATGTTTCTATACTATGTTAAAGTACCACTAATTTGTAATGTAATGACGCCCAGACTTTGCTTCGATAATTATTATGTCTATATTTTTCAACGGTGCTCCATCGCAATATAAGAAATATTCGACAGTATTCCTATTCTCTTATACATAAGACACGGAGCACCGTTGTAAAAAGGTCTTAATGTGTTTTGATGTGGAATTTTTTGTCACGAGAGATAAGGAGTGATATTTCTATTGCTATTTTCTTTGCTTATTTCTCTTTGATCACTCAAGTTTTTGATTTATGAGAGCAAAAAGCATGGAGAACCGTGGAGCATCGTTGCTTTGTATTAGGCTCACTGCTGTACAGATCATATTACTTGTTGCTCTGCCAAAGTGTTAATTGAGTGACTACAGGATTAAGGTCGATTAAGTAAGAGGTTCCTCTTCCATCTGCTTGTAAATAAGTGATAATAGTGCTCTTTTTATTCTTAGCTTGAATAAAATACACGTATTTAAATTCCCAAAAAGGCCTTTCTTCCTATTTTAGGCAAAGTTGCCGCTATCTCATGGTTGGTTTTGACAGGGAAGTATACATTTTCTACAAAGTATAATTAAATTGTTTGAGTGAAACACCGACCACACCAATCGTACCTTGCTTCTTAGAAAATATGAAAAATGATCGAGTCTGCTATAGAGTTTTACGGCCAATTTTGTGTTTCTACAATCATTGCCAGTATTGTTGGCACGATATTGTCGTGATGCGCGTGAAAAGTAGATGGTTATGAGATTGGCTCCCCCCGTGCCCCCTTTACAATGTTGCTGTGAAAATCCCGACACCTACGACTCGGCAATCAGTTCGAAATACCTTTTATCTAGCAGCAACATTGTACAGCAGGGAGGGAGGGGGGTCCAATGGCATGGTCACAAAGTGTACAATTGTAGAAATATCTGTTGAATGTACATCGTGCCAACTAATTTTGGCAAGGATTGTAGTTGGTACAATTTCCATTCATCACAAAGTGTAGTGATGTTGACATCAACATGCAACTTTCAGGCCAAGTCTTTCATTGCATTAGAAGACCAAGCTGCTGAACGGTTGAAAGGATTAAGCACTCTACACTTCTTCAGAATTGCATTATCAAGTGGTAACCTTTTTAGCAGATGCTTGGCAGAAGCCTTGAAAAATGACTTCACTCCGAGTGTAAACATCTTTTTCTTTTCTGCTGATAAACTTGCAAATACTTTCCGGGTTTCCTCTCAAATCTCTATGGCACTGTCACCAAGTTGATTATCACTAGAATCCAAATTGAGCTTCAACATATCACTCCCTGTCTGATTTTGCAAAGCTTCTTGCTTGATAAATCTTCCTAGGAATGTCTTTAAAATAGACTTAAACTGATCATATAGAATATGAATAAGTGGCTCTTCTTTTTGGAAGTTGACTAAGAACGAATTAAATATGTCTGCAACAGAAATCAGGAAATGCATCTTTGCTGAGGTCTCCTTTGAGTTCACCTGTCGCATTATCCTAATATATCTAGGATTACTTTGGACTTTAGCATCTCTTTTTGACTCTTCTGAAAAATACTTTTCAAGTCCCTTTATTTGTTCACAAATTCTGTGTAGTGCTGGTTGAAGAGTTAACCATCTACTGTCAACATGTTTCAGAAAGTTGTTCTTTGGTAATCCTAGACTTTCTTGGACCTTTTGATAGTCCTCTCTTCTTGCAGCAGACAATTTAAACCATGTATGTATGTCTATAACAAGTTCAGAAATTTCATTACCAAATTCATGGAGGCCTTTAGCAAATGCATTATGAAATATGTGTAGGTTACAAGTTCCAATATCAATCAGACAATGATTTCTTTCAGGCAACTGCAAAACTTGGTCATTTACAAGATTCCAGACAGTTTTGTTGACATTTGGCCCATCACTCTCTAGCATTTGCAAACAATTCAGGGTTAGCCCATTATCATGGATAGCAGATATTACTTTCTTGGACAGCTGTGCTCCAGTTGCATGCCCCATTAAGTAACTTTGAAGATGATGAACCTGAACTTTTCGTTGAGCTACAGACCAGAACCTTATCTTTATGTCAAGTTTCTTCTGAATTTGGGCATTGGTGGTTTCATCATAATGTATGGTGTACATGGATTGGGAGTTCAAAACATCATCAACAACAATCTTCTTAAAGTGAGGTCCTGTAGCTTCAGAAACCATATATGAAACCTTTGACGAGCTCATTGAAAAATCATCTGGAATTTTACCTGGAAACATGGCATGTAATGTACCTTTTATGTTATCACATGATGCATAACTGTAGTGTGAGCTCACAACTTTCAGTGACCAAATCAGTTCAGCTCGAAGAGATTCATCCTTGTAAGAGAAACAAGTCAGGTTTCCAGTTGACTTCGATTGTTGCACATTTTCTTGGGAGGTAGCAGCTTTTGATGCCGAGTTGTTGCTAGAAGGGCCTGATGTCAAAATGAGTTGTTGCCCAGAAATAATGCTACCAGCCAGTTTCACATGCAGCTGTGTCTTTGCATGCTGCAAAACCTGTTGTAAACCTTGATTGTCACAACGGAATGTTTCATGGCAAATAAAGTAATGTGCTGTTTTTGTATTGTCTTTACTTGGTTTACACCAACTTGAAATCTTGTCCTTGAGCATCTGTTTTTAAAAGCCAATCACTTTTAAAACTTGTTTTTCCTCCAGGCATGATAAAACAGCATATCAACAAAGGAAAAAGAACTGTTGAATAACATAATAATGTGCATCAATCTCACACAACATCTGGATCAAGGCTCATGATCATCATCAGATAGAATTATCGTGTCAGTGTCACTCTCTCCAGTGGATTCGAGATACCAATCGGTTTCAAAACGTGGAAATATCGTACAATATGCGCTCAGCTGTGAAAGATTAAGGAATTCTTCTCTGTTTTTGAGATTCAGTTTCAAACAGTCGTAAAACAATGAACCAATTAGCTCTGGTTCAGCCAGAGCTGGCCTGATGTTAGGGTTGACTAAAAACGAAGGGTGAAATTCCTCTGCAAAATGCTTCACAAGTTCTTTCACAACCACATATCTTAAATCATGGATTGTTAGAATCTCTTCTTTTCTTATCTGTACTGGCAATTCTTCAAAATGTTTGGCACAAATCTGCTTTAAATCAAGATAAATGTAGAAGTTGCTTTCACAATCTTCCATTGCTACCATGTGCACACGATGCTAGCCGTGAAACCAGACCTCTCAAGTTGGAACACAGGGATCCCACAATAGGTTGATTCATTATCTGATATTATACATTGTATATGTATAGCAATGTAAGATAGCTTAAATGAAAGCTTATTTTCTACAATCTAAGTTTTTAAACTGTCAATTTTGTTGTGTTCAAATGACTTTTCTGTAGAGACGATCTTAGGATGCTTGTTGTCTGCAAATTCTTTTCTTAAGAGCTCTGGTTTATTTCTTCACAATAATTTTGTTGTTAACCCTTCCAGCTCTCACATTTTCAATAATGAGAGATGTCAGCTGATTTCCACAAATTCTACACTTTTCCTGATGTTTAGGTTTGGCAAGTCCATAGTGGCAGAAGCTGGGATCTTTCCTTTGCACACATTATAGAATATAAGATGCAGGGTTAATTCCATTTTGTTTATCTGATGACCAAGAATAGACATAGTTCTGATGGAGTGGATCTTAGTGTCACATGAGTGACACATATTCATGTCTGAATACAGTTCCCATCTTTGGCTTTTTCTGACATTAGTAGTATTCTCCATGTATTTTTTAAGTTGTATATGTTTGGCCTCACGACCATGACAGACAGACAGATACTTTGTTTAGTACTTTATATTACATTAATTACAGTAATTACATTGTCATTAATTTGGAAAAAAAACTGCCAACATACTTATAAATACAGGCTATCTACAATAATCTCGTGGGTTAGCCTAGGTAGAGAGCCAGAATATGTGCCAAAGACAATGTAGGTCATGGGCTGATAGTGAAAAGACAAGGAAATGAAAGGAAAAGAAAAAGAATAACAACTTCTAGGAGCAATATTTAATGGAGGAAGCCCATTAGTAACTTCTGTCACTTGTTAGCTTCCTTAGTCATTAAAAGGATTATCCAGACACCAAGATCGCCTTATCCTCCATAATAGTCAGGAAAGATGATGATACACTTAATGATAAAATCAAGAAATTGAATCACTCACTGAAGAACTATTAGTGGGGCTTGAATTGTTCAATTTTTGTTAAAAGCACAATTTTTGGTGGGAATGTAGGGTTTCAGGTGCTTTTCAAATTCTGATATGGTGCCATCGATAAAAGTGCCGTTAAACTGGTTTAAGGGGATTTTTTCAAAATGGTCGCCATGTTGAACCGGAAGTAAAGTGTCATCCAAAGAAATATACTAAAACAATTGTATTTTCATTGCTCATTATGGAAAATATTTACTAACAAATGTTAATCAGGGATTTTAAGAGACTGAATGATTATAAAATTGAGTTCATATCGAAGATAAAAACTAGCATAGTTTTGTGCCAAACCGGAAGTGACTCTGCCAGAGGAAGAAATGACATATTTATTTCATGTTGTATGTACAAACTTCACTGTGTTTATGTTTTACTATTTTACCACTTGTCTGAGCTCACAATTCTTTCTGAAATATGACTTCATGTTTTGACAAGACGTTTATACCTCAAAAAACAGTCAAAAATCTCAAAAAAGCCCATATACAGTATTTCATCTCCTGTCACACTCTTCAGGGCAACTGCATAAATCAGTGCAGCGCAGTTCATTTTTTAAACAAGAACAGCGTCCGCGACATCCTTTCTTACAGCTACAGCTTATTAGTTCTTGGCAGGAGCTCGTGACTTCTGGGAATGTTGTCCAGAAAGGCCTCCACATTCCGTCTTCAAAGGTCCATCCCCAGTCTTGAGGGCTTGGTAGATTTGGGCAAGGAATCAAGGCTTGTCCCCAAATATGGCGAGCTTGGTAGGCAGTGCGTTTGACATGCTCTAACAAAGCAGCTCTCGGTGGAATATTGTCAAACTGTCTGCCTTTCTGAACAAACAATTGCTTTCGTGCGTTGTTGACAGTGGTCTTAGTACTGGCGCAGTCGTAAAGAAGAACCACGAACCTTTCAAGTTTCTCCATTATCTTGGGACCGATTTCTGATGGGCTGTTGATCAAGGTAAGAAATGTATGGGTAACATCTGGGTAGTTATTCCATGTTTTCATTGCAGTCTTCTTCCCTATACCAAGAAAACCGATACGGTATTACACCCTGTGAAGGCATGAAAGGCTGGAAGACAAAGAGCAGTTTCAGGGCTTAGACTGTTACAGATATCGTGAACTGGTATGTTCCTGTGGTTCTTTCTGGTACCAAAACTAACTAAAACTAACTACACGTTGTCGCACACCAGAACCACGTTTCTCTCGTGTTGTTGTCTTGAGGCTGCATTCTTGATACTCGTCCCATACCACATCTATACGACTAACATACAGAAGTTGCACTGCTACGTATGGAAGAAATTATCCCTGTGTATAATCATTGAAAGTGCATTGTGCTGCGGTTGGCTTGATGATATTCACAATTACAGCCCCATTGATGATAACAACTTTTGTGTTTGGCATGTTGCTTTCTGGTTTGATTAAGACTTCTAAACATTCTACAAGCTCTGACTTCTTGCTTGGTAGTCGCAAATTTCCTTGATCGGATAACGATGGTGGGTATCCTTGATTTTCATGTCTGAAGAAATCATCAAGATCACCGTCTCTAGTTTGGCATGCTATGTACAGCCTCGAAAAGAGAGAGCAATCCTTCTTGATGGACGACAACGTCTTTGCGCATGCTGTTTTAGACTTTTGTGAATTAACCGTAGCGAAGAAGTCCAGTTTGTTTCTCTTGATTGGTTCTTCGAGGGGTTTCGTCCTTTCAATGAGACGCTCAGAGATGAACGTCTGGAATTGCTCCTTCCCAATAGCCTCTGCTGCATCCTGCAAACTGCAGACTCTTCAGCGACAACTTTGGTGTCAATCACGGAAAGATCTTGCGTTTCTTCTAAAACTGGATTACCAAAGTCCTCAAAGGTTTCTACAAGAGATCGGACATCTTTATGAAAAGAGACTTGGTAGCTTCTTTCAGCTTTGTGATGGAGTGTTGAACGTGTAGATGTATCTGTGTCAGTGGCCATGGCTTCTTGAAATTCATTTACTAGTCTGGCTATTTCCGGCCCAGAAAGCATCCATCTGCGAAGAGCTTCGGGGTTTTCTGTAAGCCCAACTGTTCCACCTTCTCCCTTGACCACAGCGTTATTCTGCTCATGGGCCTGATCTATTGCAATGGCAGAAAATTTGTGCGATGTCTTATTAACAGTGAACAGTCCTTCCTTAAAATCAGCTGCGACACCAGGAGCTGTCTTCTCGAGGGCATGCATGTCGCATAGATGGACCCGGGAGCCAGCGGGCATAGTTTGGGTGGTTCATTGCAAAAAACCATGGCACCATCTTACATAGAACACTTATGTAAAGGTTAAAGTCAGCTTGTCAAAGTGACTTGATAAACATGAGTAGGAGAAGTTGAAGCTGCAGTGCTGTGTTCCAGTATTGAAATTGTGGAATCAAAAGACTCTGTTGAGCACGCCATCGATCAAAATCAAGTTCAGCTTCTTGATTTTCAGAATTTTCTTTGTACCTTGAATGGGCCTTCACAGCATGCTGTCACCTGATGGGCTCGTTGAGTACGCACGATGTTTGCTGCCTTCAGAAATGATTCTGCTGTGCCTGATGTTGCTACATTTGCCTCTGCTAGTGCAACTGTCCAACCACTACCTTCAAGCCAACCTCCTAAAACTTTTAAGAATGCTTGTTCAATATGGAGGCCACCGAACATGATTACAAACTTTTTTTCGTCATAAGTGTCACCATAGTTCCACTGAATCTCTTTAGCTATTGCATAAAGGGGTTGATCCAATGCTAGAACTGGGACTTGACCGCGATTTAGATGATTTGCAGAGGTTTTGATGATATCCATTGAATGTCTAATCACTGCAATGGATTTTGCTTCATTGGGAAGAAGAGGCAGCAAGGCTGACAAAGCTGATGCGCGACTTTGTAGATTTGTATCAGATGAGTGGTATGAACCCCAGGATATTAATTCATCTTCTCGCAAACTCTCCTGGCTTATTGACGGCCTTGTACACTGAAGCCAAGAGATCTCCTCATTGAGACTGCAACTTAATAAACTTTCGTCAGGAGATATCACTGCTAACGGGGCTGGAATTGTTGGAGATCGGGCTGATTCAAGAACTGGAATGACGTCTGTGTATGTTTCAGGTAGCTGCTTCACTGCCTTGGAATCTACAGCTGCTGTGTTTGAAATATCAATGGTATCTTGAACTGTGCCAGGATGTTCTGCAGTGGGATGCTGAAAGAGTGATATTCCAGTTCCATGGAAGGAGTCTCTTGCAGTTGTTGAGCTGGGGTTGTGATCTATGTTGTCAACCGCTGCCGTTGTAAACAAATCATGGCGTAGGTTGAAAGGACAAACTGCGCCATCATCAGTGTAGCGTTTACAGGCTTCATTTCCCAGATCTGTTGATATACTTAGCGCTCTGTCGTAAGAAATGCTCATTCCCAGATTGTGTAGGATCTCCACAAGCTCGCGACTGCTGGTCTTGGCATGAACTGTTATCCCTACATATATAGGGAGTGGGGTCTCACGGGACTTGTTGCGGCGTTCTCGCTTGATTTTGCCATCTCGGCGACGAATGTAAGTGTTATACTGCAAAAGTTGAGGGATAGTAAGAGCAGCTTGTCCCTTTGTAGAACTATGAGCTTGTGCTTCAATATTCAGCCCATAAAGAATCATATTTACTAGTATTAACAAGGATGAGGGCACAGCATTTTCTTGACAGTTAGGCTCAAAGGCTCCTGAAAATGAATACTTGCTTGGAAATCTTTGCGTATGACTCCTGCAGTCTTTGCAAGATGCATTGCTTCGTTGTCGCAGTTTTCTTGGTTTGCTTTTTTAAGGGCAGTCCCAACATCTTCGGAAAAAGCTAGGAAAACATCATGCCCTTTGTTAAATGAGTGTTAGACAGACATTGATTATGATATGCTGCTTCTTGAGCAAATTAGATCACCGCTGGATACTTTAGCTAATAATTTTTTGTCATTTAAGATAAGCGCAGACTCTTTCACATGACCATCTAGTTTCAAAGTTGAGACTTTGTGAAGAGATTTACTATCAGCTTTTTCGCAAATAAAACAAGTTGAACATGTGTCATCTGTGGCTACACTTCCACTTGATCTGTTGAACTTCCCACTAGCCTCATCAATTTGTTGCTGCGCATGACGCTTTTCAGCTCTCTTAAGCTTTGTAGAATTCAAAAGGGTGTAACAACGTTTATGCCAGCGTGCTTCTCGAGAAAACGTCTCTTTTATGCCACAGGCTTCATCTAATCTTGAAAAAGGAGGCAGCATGGCCGAGTGGTCAGAGCGTTGGTCTCGCAATCTGGCAGTCCCAGGTTTGATTCCCGCTCTGGCCACTAGCTGAGACTGAATTTGTTCTGATTTCGATTAGTTCAAATTCAGTTTCTCGGCCATGCTTGTAATATAGCCAACTGGTTTGCCTCCTTGCCAGTTGGGATTCTTAATCCATTTATGTTTGATTTATATGATTTAGTTAGGATTTGTAAATTGAGCAAAGAAGATTTCATTAAAGAAGATCTCAAACAAACCCAATGGCCAGTCATCAGCGATTTCTCTGATGTAAATGAGGCGTGGATTTGTTGGAAGAACACCTTCCTTGAAACTCTAAACATGCCCCATTTAGAAAAACAAGAACCAGAAGTAAACAATCACCATGGATTACAAGAGACATAAAAAAGAAATGCAGTCGTGAGACTATTTATTAAAAAGAGCAACAAAATCTGCAAATGCAGACGATTGGCTTATCTATAGACAAAAGAAAAATCGTGTCAATAAATTGATATTTAAAACAAAAAAGAAATACTACGAGGATAAATTACATGAACATTCCAGAGACGTTAAACAAACTTGGAAAACAATTAATGAACTTTGTGGAAGAAATCTAAAAATACTGTAATCAATGAAATAAAAACAGCTTCATCTGAAGTTCATGTCGACTCTAAAGGAATAGCAAATGCAATGAATTTTCACCAACATTGCGGAAAAATTAGCCTCAGAACTTCAAAAAAAAGAATACCAAACCAACCATACCGATTACCTAAAAAAAGTAAATGCAACCTTTTCCTTACTTCCCACTAATCCACAATCTGTTGAAAAGCTATTAAAAGAAGCAAAGACAGATAAAGCAACAGGTCTTGACGGAATCTCAAACAGTTTTTTAAAACTTTCCGCACCATTTATCTCAAAACACTTCAGTGATTTGTTTAATCTCTCCATTCGATTAGAAAGTTTTCCAAATGAATGGAAAATGGCAAAGGTCAAACAAATTTTTAAATCTGGAGGGCTTAATGATCCTAATAACTACGGGCCTATTTCTGTTACGTCAACAATCTCCCGTATCTTTGAAAAACTCATTTTTAATCAAATTGAATTATATATCTCAAAATACAATCTTCTTTACAAATTTCAATCTGGCTTTAGACCACAGCATTCGACACTTACAGCACTATTAGACCTAACCAATGAGTGGTCTTTTAATACTGATAGAAAAATGGTCAACGTGTTTTCTTCTTAGACCTGAAAAAGGCTTTCAACACTGTTGACCATCAGATACTTCTTTCTAAATCACGCTTCTATGGCTTTGACGCTCAAACTATTAAATGGATTAAATCATACCTCTGTGACCGAACTCAACAATGTTTTGTAAATGGTCTTCTTTCTGATTCATCACCGATCTCCTATGGAGCACCACAAGGTACCATCCTGGGACCAACACTTTTTCTCCTTTATATTAATGGTTTTCCAAATTGCATAGATTTCAGTAGAGCAAGGCTTTATGCTGATGACACGAGTTTAAGTTTTTCGGATACTGAAATCTCTAGCCTAAATCTACCCTTGAAACCACAAATTTTTCACTGAATGTAGATGGCGTAGAATTAAAGAGAACATCGGAAACCAAATGTCTTGGTGTCCAACTTGACGAGAATTTGACTTGGAGTATACATATTCAATACATTAAAAAGAAAGTTTCTTGTAGCCTAGCAACACTTAAGAAAATCACGCTTTACCTCACACAAGACTGTCTTATTATCATCTATAATTCAATAATTGAACCTTATTTCAATTATTGCTGTCTTGTTTGGGATCGTATTAACGATACACTAAAGGACAAATTACAAAAGCTTCAAAACCGTGCTGCTTGTATTGTAACAGGAGCACCTTATCTTAGTGTACCTAGGAAAGAAATTTTTAAAAGACTAAACTGGAAATCATTAGAAAATAAAAGGCTTGAACAAAAGGCCACTATGATGTTTAAAATAATGAATGGGCTAGCACCATCATACTTAAGTGAATTTTTTTACAACAACCCAGGAACTGATACTTATCACCTGTGTTGTTCTTCAGCCAATCTAAAGTTACCTAAAGTGAGGACTGAAATATACAAAAAGGGTTTCATATATTCTGCAGCAAAATTGTGGAACTCCTTACCCGATTCACTTAAGAATGAAAGTTCCCTGATTAGCTTTAAAAAGAAAGTGAAAAAACATGTCCTTCGAACCTGTCAATCTAGTTACAAGCACGTGTTTGCTTCTCAGATTTCAATGAGCTATAAGGCAACTACACAGCTCTAGTTCGCCATAGAAAATTACCACCCTCCCTCCCCACTCTTAGGTGGATTGTTACAACAGTATATCATAGAGTGGACAAATCTGGTTGTCCACACTTGCTCCCATACCCTTATGTTACGTTATAGACTCATAGATATTTACATCTATATGCTAGTTATCATGTAATTCTTAAAAAAACCCTTTATATTTGTTACAGTTTTAGACGGTGCCTAGGTTATTCACCAAAGCGTTATTGTACTACGATTTGAGGAATCAAGTTATTGAATTATTTACTAATCATTACCCGTAGATTGATTTATGTCTGTAATTTTATCAAGTTGATGATCTAGCTAAATAAAAGTATTGGTAGGGGTGAAGTGCTCCCATAGAGGTCCCCCTTTTGCCCCATAGACTCACTGAAATGGGTTGTGACTCCTGATTTATTAGGGTTACCACGGTGGTAGCTATGGGTCACACCCATACATAGGAGGGATTGTATGAGGAATTGTAACCCTCTCAGGAGGATGGCCTTGGGGATTGTAACCCCTTGGTGAGGATTTGCACCCTTGGGGATTGTAACCCCTTGGATTGCGACCTTGCGTAGCCTGTTGTCATGGACTTGGAGTTTGCTGGGGATTGCAACCCCATGTGGATAGCGACCCCTTTGGGAGGACGATCGTGATCTCTTTAGCCCGGCCTTTTGAGGATTGTGACCCCAAAAGTGGAGAATTGTGGCCTCTTATTGACAGGCAACTTAGTGATAACCGTGTTGCAAAACTTGTAACAAAGGTTAATGACCTCTGTTGGAGTACTTCATACCCTATCCCATTATCCCACAAACTGCCTCATTTAACTGTGTCATGGGTTGGGAACATTAACTGCACGAAATATTCAATGAAAATAACAAGTACAAGAAAGGGCGAGGTGCCTTCTTTAAGTTTGCCCTTTAAAGTTCCCTCTTACATACTGGGCACCCAGTGATTTCTCTCTCTGAAAACTGGAACCATTTTTTTCAATACAGTTTGCACAAAAAGTGATCCCACAACCCTTGCAATGGTCTATTTGGTACTTTATGAATTGGGCATAATAGCTCTTCACTTATGCCAACGAATCTCTCTAGTGATGACATGGTTCGATGATTGGTGTTGGAATTGTACTTGTAGGAATAAAATTGATATTTGATGCACAAGTGTTCGTCGGTGTGGTTTCTTTTTTTGATGCTCGTCATCTTCCCTTTGTTTCCCTTTGCTTTTTACCCCCATGGTTTCTCTCAACAAATATTTGAAATACTGAACAATTTTTCTCGTGAATCTGCCAAACAACTGGCTTAACAGTGCAGCAGTAAGTTTGGTTTTCACTTTTTTTTCTATTCACGTAACAGCTTACACAAAAAAGCTTTCTGTCACATGAGGCGTCTGTGTATTATAAACGCAGCTGTGATTGTTGCTGATTTTGACTACACTACGTCCTTATAAATACTACACACAACACATTTGATGCATGGGCAGGTGGGTCAGCCAAGCCTAAAGCCAAGCCCGTGAATTATTTCAACACTTTCAATTACAGCAATGAACGAAGAAACAATTCACACTCCTAAACATCATAGCTGGTCACGAAAACCAAAAACCACACTGTGGGAAATGGGAGACATATTAATGAATAACTATGAAACTTGCAATTGCTATAACATTCTTGTGAAGAAAAAACTAAGGCAGAAAAGTAGTCGATCGGCAAGGCTGACCGTAGAACAATAATTGAAGGGTAATTGAACGCAATCTCTGGATCGCACAGACTGTACTCTGCACCTTGTAGGTCCAGCAACATAAGTCTGCCCTTTGACTTTTCATAACTATAGTGTGCTAGGCTTTCTGCTTTCTTCCTCATTTCACTTTCCTCTCCACAAAGGTTACCAGTATTGTTTATGTATTTTACAAATTTCCGCTCAATTACCTCTTCAGTAGTTATGAATTCATCTATATTGGTCTTGCCCATATGGACATTTCTGTATTCAAATGTCTGTCCATATTTTGACGTCAACTGTTCTTTCTTTAAATGCGCTTCTAGTTGTTTTGCAAAGTTCATTGCAAGGTGATGGCCTTGCACTGCCTTCTTGGTGTGTTCTTTTGGTGTTTGCTAGTCTCCTCTATATCATTCAGTGCTGGTTGCAAATACTTTTTAATTACCCATGTCTTGCCAATGTATCCTGGAGATAAACTAGTTGCTTTAAAAGCTTATCTAAAATCTCCATAACCAAGTTCCTCTGTTTCAATGATGAATTCGACATCCATTGGTTTACTACACCACTACATATGTTCCAAGTCGAACAGAGATGATTGTGGACATATTCTTTGAAATTACTTTACACAGCCTTAACATTTCAACCACCGACATGCTCTTGGGGTATGTGCTTATTGCTTTTTTTAGGTGGGCTAGCAGTAGCAGCACAGACTGGTCTGATTTTGTCTTCTTTTATGGGTTGACTTCCTCTTTTGGTCTTTCAGTTTACAAGCATTCTAAATGTATAACAATTTATCATTGTCCTTATTAGTACATTCCCAGATTAAACTACATGTAATTCAAAATGTAGTATGCATGACATATATCCGTGAAATAAAACTTAATATGTATTGTCTAATAATATTGCACTATTTTGTAGTGGATAGCACTACTAGTGGATAGCACTGGAGTGGAACAGTGCAAAGAACAATAGTCACATAATTAGCTGCCTTTGCGTTTCTTTGTATGATTTTATGCTGCATGAAATCTTAGTTGATAACTAAATACTATTAGGAACTATATCGTTAGGAATTGTTACACGCTTATATGGGAAAACTTTATTGTATGATAAAACTAGACGCACAATGGTACGTTTACTCGTGCCCAGGTAGAATTGAGCCTTGTGCAGTATGCAGTGCATCATAAAACATAACTGAACTTCATCCAATCACATCATTAGATGTTGCAGACCTCTGAGGAAAAGGACGTCTGTGAAATTTTTTAGATGTGCTTTAGTTTCTGAAAGTCTTATCATTTCTCCATTGTTTGAAGACTGCAGAAAATTAGCTTGGGATACGTGTGGTCTTTCATTACCTAAATATTGCATTCACTCTGGCTATGGGAGAGGCACCTGTTACTGCTGTTTATACACAGGCGACCTGTCGGTGGCAACCAGAAGCTTTTTTGCTTTGATTTGAACAACTTGTGTTCATTTACAACACAAACAGGTTGCCAGTTTCATTCGTTTGTGTTATGTAATAGAAATGTTTTAACTGCTCCCTGGAATTTCTTCATATAATATCTTTTGAAAACCACATGTTCTTGACTGACTCAACTGTTCATGCACAAGCACCAGGCAGCCCCAGAACACATTGAACTATAGACACAAAATGTTGTATTCACTCGGGCTACCAGCAAAGGAGCTTCTTTGCAGGTAACCCAAGTAAATGCAATACCTTGGATTGGCAAGCTGTCATCAAAAGTTTTGTTAGTACAATTTGAGCCAAAACAGAGCAGACAACTGCTCCTGAGATATTTATTGATGAGATGAAAAATCCTTTTGCCTGTTTGCCTATTGAAGTTGTAATATTTTAAATTATGGTTTTCCGATTTAGCGGAATTTCGGACGATTTGGAATTTTTTGTTTAAAGTTAAGTGAAAGGAACAATAGATACCACCATAGTTAAAACTATTATTGGACTTCAATAGACCATTATACAGTTACATATTGGTCAACCACAGCCTCGACTGTGCGTAATATTTTTTGGAGTTCGGTAACAACCCGTGAAAGGGCAATGAATGTACAGGAAGAAGTAAATGAACAAAGCAAATACTTTCGATTTTGACAGGTTTGTTTTTGTTCATTTACACCTCCCCGATTCATTTGTGTGCATTTCTTGCCTTTTCACGAGCTGTTGCCAAACTGAACAAAATATATATTACATGCAGCCGAGACTGTGGTTGGCCAAGATGCAACTGTAAAATGATGAATTCGCGGGTTTGAACTATTGGAATTTGTACAATTTTTCCAAATCCTGTAAAACCCAATTATTATTTTTTGCCTCCTCAAAGGCAAATAGAACTTCGTAGTTTCATCGCGTTCGTCGTTCTGATGAACTCGCCATTTATACATATTATATGCACCTATTTCAAAAATGTGTAATTAGGTAGAAATAAGTCTGATCTGAATACATTGGCAGCATAAAAACAGTATTTATTTTGGTATTGACTTGACGCTTGCTGCTTTGAACAACGACGTGTTTTTGAAATAGGTGTACATAAGACTGTGTCAATTCTGTAAGCGGGAATGCGCAGAACAATGAGTATAGAAATTCTGAAAGTTTTTTTTTCAGCACAAAATTTCACGAATATGTTGTTTGTTCTCTAGCAAATTACAACTAAATGAAAAATCAGGCATTGATTTAGTCAGTTTAAAGATCTTTATTCATCTTTATTCACTTTCATCGGATACCAATCCATTTTTCTTTTTCCATCTTTCGATTGTGTCTGCATGGTACTCGGCAGCCTTGTTTGCCTTTTCGAGGAAATGTGGTAGATTGTCTAGCAGCACTTCCATCTTGCTTGCAACTGTCGCTGAATGCTTGGTTTTCTTTCCTGCAATATCATGAAACTGTGCAACTTCATGGAGCAAGTAAATATACAGAAGTATACTTTGAATAATACCACAATAATTCTTAAAATGAAAAAGGATCTAGAAGCAGCATAAATATTCACAACCACGTTTTGATCAGGTTGTAATGTTTAAAACCAACAATTAACTGTTCTTTGTTAATTTTTGAGCAGGTATTTATGGAAATATAATAATGCTGAAAAACGCGTTTGGCGCATTGTTGAAGCATATCAAGGATATGAAGGATATGTTGTTAGCCTGAGAGTGAGATTCAGTGAACGTTTACCCTGAGTTTTATTTCCTTACCTTTTTTCTTCGCTTTTTTCTTTTTCTGCTGTTCTCTTTACAACATTGAGCACATCTTTTGGACGAGATATGTGGCTTCTAGTTCTAGTAGCCTGATTGTCCAGTTTTCAGATAATGACTATTTTAATAGCCAAAATGACCATAATGCCATGACATGCGGCATGTAAGTCCTGCTCTCAGTTTCGATTGTTTTTGCGCAGCAGACTCTGAGAACCTGCTGTATATAGCTTCTGTTCCATTGCATTCCGAAAAATTGTAAATATTTCATTGATATTTCATAACTTTGGTATTAAAAGCTATTGGCTTCTTGATGGATGTTGGAATAAGACTGCGTGGCCAGGCGTTCCTAGCGGGTCGAGGAAGATTGGGGCAGGAGCTAGGCTGCGTACAATCATTTTCACCAATTCAAAAATAAACTGCAATGTACCTATTTACGACAAAAATATATAAAACTATAATATCTCTTTTTTTTTCTCTTTTTGCCTCGCGATATCCCAGGCTTCCAGCTACGTGGAAATAGTATATATGTTCCGAGGGAACTCATTGCTGGGTCGCACTAGTTTTACGAAGAGACACACACTATCTTGTTTGGATAAACTTGGCCACTTATGTGACGTATTTATTGGTATACATAAAAAGTCATGCCACGCTTAACAACATATAATAAAGAGCATGGCGTGACACGAACTAACGAAATAAATGTCTCTTCGGAAAAGGTGGGGAAGCTAAATTTCGCCACGAGCCACAAAAATTGTGGCAACCCCACCAAGACCCGGAATGAGAAACCTTGGGAATATAAAGCGGATATACCTAGTTAGGACTTAACTACATATTATAAGACTTTATTCCTTTCATGCCAACAAGATATATAGGAATTAGAAAATTACGTATGACAGGCAGCTCCTGACTGACCCTGTCGCTGGTTAAAATAATAAAAAATTATAAAATAGTTACACTCATTGATCAGCAGCTCCTGACTGACCTGACCGATGAGGTATTTCAGCTTTTAAAAACACCAGAGCAAAACCTCCTTTCCATGGCAGCCCCTGACTGACCCATGCATTGGAGATTTATGCGTAGTGATTAGACGTAAACTAATTGGATTTAAGTGAAGGTGGGCGAATATAAACCTTAAACGCGTCAGAACTCCAACGACCCAATGCACGTATCTGCGCGTCTGAGAAACCTTTTTCCGCCGCATGGCATGCGGCCCCGATACGAAAGCTATGGCTTTTATATCGGGAACAATCAAGGCTGCAGAAATTGAGGGCTCGTCGCAATTCAGTATTAAAATTGTTAATTGAAACGGCCTCACCATTGGGAAATGAAAACAACGGACCTTCATTGTAACCCCTCAAACTGATGTAATTTAATAACAACATAACAGGGCAAAACGGCTCTGCCGGTTCCCTCTCGATCATTATTGTAAAGGGACGATTAGATGTATTATTGCTTAAATCTCGTGATAATTATCTTGACCGCGGTAACACTCTCATGTTGTTTAAGAAAGGTAACCTGGTTGAATTGCACTATAGCAGAATCTCGCTTTCTACTTTTACAAGCTAGTTCGCCTAAGCGAAAAAAACCGTAAAAGGCTACCATAAACATTGCGGTATATAGTGAGCGTTGATAGTCAGATGCCGTAGTATTGGCTAGAGCCCGTACCAATTGATATAATAGAGGACGAGAAATGGGCATTCGAACATCAGCCTGACTTCGTCGTCCTATAGCTACAATCAACTTATTAATAAGAAATGATTTAGTTGGGTCGGGATAGCCCTGAAGTTTATGAACATAAGCTATCGCAGAGAGATACGAGGTAATAGTCGCCGGCGCCAAACCTTTAGCAGTCAAATATGAAATAAACAGGGCGGACAGAAGAGCTCGACAATGGCAATTCTAAGCGGTCGTTATAAAATGACTGGTAAAATTCAGTAAAAACTGTCCACGCGTGAGAATACATCTTTCGAGACGCTTGTGAAAGAGATGAACGTAGCAATTCACCTAGCAGAGAGACCACTTCGACGAAGAAGGGGTCTCTGGCACTGCCGTTGGCTCGGCGTCCGCCTCTGGAAAGTTCTCCCTGAATTCTAAAATCTGAAATCGAGAAATTAAGTCTGCTCGGACATTCTTAATTCCGGGCACGTGAAACGCTTTGAACAGGATATTGTGACGTAATGAGGTTAACACGAGGTCACGTACCAGTAACATTATTTGAGTATGTTTAGAAGTCTGCTTATTGATAATGTCAACTAATGCCGCGTTATCAGTGAAAAAGGAAATGCATTGATTACTCATTCTGGCGAGCCCACACGTGAAGTGAGATAACAATCGGGAAAAGCTCGAGAAAAGCAATGTTAAGAGACTTCCAGTTGTCAGGCCATGCTCCAAAAAACCAATGTCTACCAAATATCGCGCCCGTAACCTTTCGAGCCTGCCGCATCGGTATATAGTGTTAGAGGAGGGAGACGGACCAACGATCCTCTAGGAAGAATGTTCGCCCGTTAAAGTGCTCTAGGAAGTTTTTCCAAACTAGCATATCCTCGCGGCAGGCTTTGGTTATTCGTATGCGATGATACGGTAAACGCACGCCCTTTGTCAAATCAATGAGACGCCGAAGGAATGCACGCCGGGCAAAAACCACAGAACAAGTAAAATTTAATAAACCTATTAGTGATTGTAACTCCCTAAGAGTTACCTTCGGCGATTGCGAAAGTCTGATAACAAAGCGTGGCATTTCTCCAGCTTTTCCTCCGGTAAACGTGCCTCCATCTCCAGCGTGTCTAAAGTACTACCCGCAAATTGTAATGTATTCAAAGGACCTTCCGTTTTTCATGCGCGATGGGTACACCAAGGTTATTACACAGCCTCAGAAAGTTATTCAAATCTGACAGGCATTTACGCTCTGATTTCCGCTATAAAAAGAAAATCGTCTAAAATATGGAGTACACCCGAAGCCCCTAGAACGTGCCTAGCTAGCCACTCTAAAGACGTACTAAACGCCTCAAATATAGCGCACGAGGAGGAACAACCCATTGGTAAAGTTCTGTCAAAATAATACGAATTATTTAACGAAAAACCCAGGAGATGATAATCCTGAGGGTGGATAGGAATTATCCGGAAAGCTGATTTAATATCCGTTTTTGCCATAAAACACCCGTGACCCATGTTCTTAGCGAGAGATATAGCGTCACGTATAGATGCGTAGTGAACAGTCGAAACTTCAGACGGAATAAAATCATTCACCGAGCAACCTGCAGGGTATGATAAATGGTGTATTACTCTAAATTCCCCTGGGGTTTTCTTAGGTACAACGCCAAGAGGTGAAGAGACAAAGTTTTGTAGGGGAGGACATGAAAATGGGCCCACAACACGTCCCGCTGATAGTTCTTTTTCGATTTTTGAAGCTAAAACTGTGGGTTGTTCCTCCGCGCTTCGCAAATTTCGTGATACACGGGGAGTAATAGATCCGACAAACCCGATACGAAATCCAAAGGAAAACCCATCGATCAAAAAATTTTTTAAGTTCGGTTCGTAGTTGGACAATAAACAGTTAAGATTGGAAACCTTTACGGGCGTAACCGGTGGGCTGTTTAGCACTTGTTGTAGTTGGGCCCGTTCGCTCTCCGCCAGGATCCTTGCACACTGCTGACATTGCATTGGTTACCCATGTGCTTTCCCCCACATTTTGAACATTTGTGTTCGTATCGACATCCCGGCCCGCATTGTCGACCTGCATTATATGCCCAGCAAGAACCCTTAGGGAATTGTGAACGTCCCTTGAACTTCGAACCGAGTTTGTCGGACTGAAAAGAACCCTGTTGGGGACGAAAAGTGATAGCTCTATGCCACAGTTCCCAATGAACTACTATCCCAAGGATATTGTCCGGGGCTACTCTGCCTTAAATAGCGAAACTGTTCGTCGTAATACGACCAGTCCCCTCCACGGGCTGCAATGTCCCGAATAGTTTCACAGAATTTCATCAATCCTGGCGTCTCATTTGGATACCTCACCACATAAATGGATACAAAAGTATGAAACGCAGATATCCAGTCGTGGATAGAAGACACCTTTTTTGGTGTCTTTACCGGTTCAAACGTGAACTGTGGATTCTTCGTTGCCGTTCCGTTGGCAGGAGCAGTGAAAGACAAAGAATATTTATCAGGGTTGGGTGAAGGATCCAGAAGAGACCCAAAATCGATGTACTCTCGGGCCCAGATTTTGGACTTTACCGACGAACTAACTCTGCTGCCCAAAGGTACTGATATACTATGAAATAAAGGTTGACTAGGCAACTCACCACTACCAGTAGTGATATTACCGGCGCTAATTATATTCTGCACTTCATCATGGACAACCGATTGTGTCTGGTTGTTTGTTGGTGGTAAACTCGCCGAGTCCGTCGTCGTAGGCTGTATTGCCAACCGCACTGCAGCCGCTATGGTAGCAACCATTGCTGGGTTAGGCTCGGCAGGCTCGCTAAGAATAGTAGCTTGCGACGCTTGGTCTATCGCTTGTTGTGGAGAGACTTCCACTGGATCTGGCACGTGCTTGTTGTTGGAGAGACTTCCACTGGATCTGGCACACGAATGTAATCTACCGGCGGCGTCGAGTTATCAAGACGGCGACTCTTCCTTCGTGGAGGCATGCTAAAATTGTACTACGCTAACAAAACTATATTAAATATTAAGCTATTAACATTGTCAAAAGCACCAAGGGATCAAAGTCAGACAACCTACTGTGTAGTGTGATAGATCAATTAAGAGCGCGGATGTCTGGAGTTTATCAACTATAAAGACAACCCGCGTTTAGTGCCGAGTGATTTGGCGCCTCAAATTGAGTGCCGGACATGGGTTGAACACTCATTGGCAAACTAAAACCGAGATAGTATGCTATTTTTACATACTTTAACAAATTTGCATGGCGATTTTTACATTCCTCAGCCAAGCCATTTTTACTTGCACAAGATGACAGCAGCATGCTTTAAGTATATTGCCGCATGCTATTTTTACATGCTTCCAGTATAATGCCGCATACCATTTTTACATGCGTTGGTATAATGCCGCATGCCATTTTTACATGCTTTCCACATAGTATGACATGCCATTTTTACATGCCGATAACTTGACGGTCATTTAATGTGTAAACTCGGGCACCCGGCTGGACGCGACTTTAATTACATGTGCACGATGCCAAAATCAAGACTTTAGACGATTTAAACAATGTATTATTGCTCCCCTGATGCTTTTATACAATTTATGCTGCCCCTCCCTATTAAGGTGAAGGCCATCGTAGGATAGGAAAGTGTTAGGTGAAGGACGCCAAAAACCCCTGTGGGTCCAATACACAGCGAAGGGGAGTGGCTCCAACACAGTCTTAAGGTATTGAGCAAGTAACTTTACCTTTGCATCAAAATTTACAACAGGGTGTCTACGAACTGTTTGCCCCACACAGACAATGCTAACCCCGCAATCGTTATGAAGCAAAAGTACTAATTCCTCAATGGCTGAACCCACCGTCAAAGGGGACATACCACGTTGAGGGAGGTCGTTAGTTCCGATCTCTAAGTAAACGACGTCAGGTCGCAGCCGGACTATCTCGCTGAGATCGTACTGCCGGATCTTTTTGATATTGTAAAAAATTGTAAATATTTCATTGATATTTCATAACTTTGGTATTAAAAGCTATTGGCTTCTTGATGGATGTTGGAATAAGACTGCGTGGCCAGGCGTTCCTAGCGGGTCGAGGAAGATTGGGGCAGGAGCTAGGCTGCGTACAATCATTTTCACCAATTCAAAAATAAACTGCAATGTACCTATTTACGACAAAAATATATAAAACTATAATATCTCTTTTTATAAATTTATAATATATACTTTTATTATATTTCGATGCGTGTGCACTTATATACATTGTACAGGTAACACAATGATCTTGGTTTATTTAGACTATTCTACTTCTAACATTTATCTAGTAAAAAAAATATATTCAGATTTTTTAACACGCTATGCTGCAATCTCATTACAAATGATGCTAACAACTTACAATGGTTACGTAGAATGATGTACCAGGGGAAGGGGCGGATCCAGAAATTTGTCAGTGTCCAAGGTGTGTCCAAAATGAAAAAAGTCTATATACTCTATAATATACAATGAGGTGAGCATAAAGAGTAAACGAGAAGTTGATGTGTCCAGTGCACCTATAGAGATATCCCCTGGATTTGCATCTCTAAGAAGTATATATCTCAGTTTCAGAACCTTGCCTTTTTGCCTTGTCAACCACAATGCATTGCGCACCGGGTACGCTAAAAATACACAGCCAGCCATTTTGTCTAACAGGCAAAAACTGGCGAATTTAATTCATCTCATCAGGGCTGCTTCAGCTAGTAGAGCATTTCAACCATTTAAAATGTATTCGCCAATTCACGTCTAGCAGAGATATTTGGGTAAGTTATTTTGCGATTAATCGTTTATTTTGAATGTAAATAATACAATGCATTGTGAATTACGAAGATTATTAGCATATTTCACAAAACCTATCTAGGGAGCTTTTCGCAACATGTTGCAAGCCCCAGAATCGCACATGCATTTTGTTTTCAAGGGGTATCGTGTTTTAGGACAAAATGTTTTCTATTTGTGTACACAAAGAGAATTGACCATCGCACATGGCCGTACATCTAGAGCGCGCCGAACTTTAGGCCTTGTTTACACAAATGCGTTTTCAAATATGTTTGCCTTCACGATGACATACATGTGTTTTCGGGAGTTTACTGAAGTTCAGAAACAATGTCAAAACACATGCCGGATATATGTTATATTATTGAAAGCACATTAGTGTGAATGGGACCTTTGTCTACTTATTTAATTTATAATTCTATAGCACATTGTATAGCATCTACTTTCTTCTGTCTTTCTAGGACTTCCACTAGCGTGTCGATTTCATCGTCATCGTTAACAGCATCACATTGGTGGAGTTTACCGCACTTGTTAAGAACACTCAATCTTGAGAAGTAGCTTTTGATCTGTTGCACAGTCAACCAATCAGAGCGTTCGAACAGTCTCTTTTTGCCATGATCAGTTCTGAGGGTCTTCATTCTTGACGAAACATCTGACGGGTCTGCCTTTCTACCTGTCTCCTCTCCTTTTAAGAATATCTTCTTTAAATATTCTTTCACGTGGTCTAAATAGTGACTTCTGCTTTTAGATTTCTTCAAGGCCCATCCCATTTCTGCCTTAGAAGCATCGCTGCATTCTCAAGGAGTGTTATTCCTTATAGCTGTGGTGGTTTGTGGAGCACTTCCTACTGATGTACAGGTTTTTACCCATTTTCGTTTGATGGAATCGTGGGAAGATTCAAGGTGTGGCCGATACATGTGCTTTCCAGAATCAAGATGCCGATCAAGGGCACTACTGGATATGAATACTTTAATGCAGTTAATATCTGGGCAGCTGAAACCTCTGGCTGCACTTACATCTTCTGTGGGAGCGTTTGCTGATTCCCCTGTCTCCTGCTGTGTGCACTGCTTTTTCTTTGGAATTCTCGTGAACACGCCTTTATCCTTAGCTGGATCGCTGAATTCCTCTGCAATTGCAATACCTGTATTTCCTTGTGGATTGGCCATTTCCCTCAGTACCTTATTCTTGAGGAGCTTCCCTTTACCAATTCCAAATGCTTTCCAGACTCATACACCTGTGCTGAGAAACTCAAAGTTATTCAGTGATTGAATCCCTTTCCAAGTGTGGTCCGACATCTCTTGCTTTGCTACATCAACATCAGCTACGGCTACCCTACAGCCTTTCACGCCGCCATAGGAATCGAGTGCTCTCTTCATGTCTGATGCTGAATTGATATCATTTCCTTCGTTGAGATACCGACGCATATGGGTTTTCATCGTGGCAATGCGGCGATCACAAATATCCTTTCCTGATTGCAGGTCACTGAAGTCGTAGCGTCGCACTTTAATTCCAACTCTCTTTGATAATCCTTGAAGAGAGAGTATAAGTTGGGCAGCATGGTAACATCCGGCATTGTCTGATCTAATAAAAGCTTCTTTGATATTTGGATTGCTCCTTTTGATGTTTGCCAGAACGTTTTCAATGATAGATGCCACAGCAAACCAATTCTGAGTACACTGGTTGAACACGTGAACGTATGTCTGAACCTGTGTTGTTAGACATGACACTATTTTTAATATTAGGACTGTACAATATTTATCAAAGGAAGTGTACTAATAATAGCTAACAATAACAACTTTATTGTGACTGCATAGGGGAAGTGTAAAAATAGAGTGGAGTCTATTGAAACAAACAAATCAATATAAGCAAACAAATAAACAGTCAGGCAGATAAATATACAAGCAAGAAATAAACAGTCAAAGCAATAAAAAGTAAACACGTTCATTCTGTTCAATCTAAACCCACCTCCAACTTCTCATCTTCGGCGCTTTTCGAAATAACAGCGGAAACATGCCACGGGCGACCTTTTTTCCCATACCAATCAGCTTATGTTTCTCTGTAGCATGATGGGATAAACTTCATAGCCCAATCGATTATCAACAAGATCTGCATCAACTTGAGACCGCAATAACAAAACTCTTAGCAGTTTCCTGATGAATTGTTCTTAGTATGTGGGCCTGCCAAGCTTTAACTTTAACAACTGCGGTGTCGATGTCATAGCTGATTTGTTCATACTGGTCATCGCTAGTAATAAATTGACATAATTAGTGTGTGGTTCAACTAGCCGCGTAAACATACGGGTCAATGCCTCGTGAAAATAAGAGCAAGTGTTGCAATTGGTCAAATTTGCCACGTGATACGTATTCGTGATAATCCACCGCCATTGCTCTTATATCATGTATCAATTCCTGAAACTTGCGCAGAGTGCTGCACAAGTATCAACACAGGAAATAATTAAATGTGAAAAGATTCATCCAGTCTGCATTTGGTTGTACTTGGCATACGTTGGACGTTTTTTAACGTCTAAAAATGCACCTTATGCTTGCGCTTTTATCATTGCCGAACGTAGGATAAACAATTTGAGCATCTACTAATTACACATACAATTTATACTAATACAAACCTTAGTTTTATATCTGTAGTAGATTTTAAGGCGTCAGCTATCTCTTGGAGAGTTCTTTTAATCATCTGACAGTGATCACACTCAACATCGTGCTTATGCTTGCAAGTAGATTGAAATTCCTTCTCAGATGAAGACAAGGCATAAGTTTGACAGTGATCTGCACATCTGCTTTCAGAGGCAATGTGAATCTTATAATCCGTTTTAAGGTAGTTTTTACTACACTTGAGTTTTTCCTGAACTTTCTTACTCCAGGAGAGGGGCATTCCTATAAAAACAGTTCATTCACAAAAATTTGTTCAAATACAACACTTTGGGTGTTTTCCATTTAGTGGAACCAACCGGCCAGGACGACCTGACTTCTTAGGACCGATTCCAGCCAGAGCTAAGAATTGACATGTACCATTTATGAACTGGCCGCTCTGGACGACTGGTTCCACTAAATAGAAAACACCCTTGCTTTGTTTCTGTTCATGACTAATGCTTTTACCTGCTTTAGATAATTGTGTAGTGACATCATGTAAAGTCTGGAAAGCTGACAAACCTTCTGTTGCGATGTTGTCTAGTCCACTGAGGCATTTTTGCTTGGATGCAGCACATGCCTAATAATAAACATAAGGAACAAATGAATACGCTTTTGATGAGGTTCACGAAGCAACTATCTGGCACATCTATACCTTGAGTATACCAAACAGAGTTGATTTTCTAAGTGCTTCAAAGTCGGTTTCCTGACAGAATGACAAGTACAGGTTAACAAGTCTTGACGATGTGACAGTCCTCACAACATTAGGTATTTCAAATGATTCTCCGTTGCTCAGCTCGATAGTTCTTGTCCCAAAGGCAACATCCTGTAAATAATTTGGGCTCGATATAAAATCAATAAAGTGATCAACTTGAACTGGGTTTAATCGCCGTCGGTGAATTTCAGGTTCATCAAGTGGTCTTCCTGGCCCAACAAGTGCAGCATGTTTGCGTGCCTCATCGATACGCTATTTAGACAGTCGTGGAATCATGGTTATCAATGAAGATTTTGCATAATCACGCACAGACAGCGAGAGTATCTCCCTTTTAGTGGACCATGAAGTTGATTCTTCGTAAAGCATGACTAACACATTTATTGGGTCGCTTTCTTTAGCAAATGGCCGTGATCGTGAAGTATTTTCTTTTTTTTATAAGATCAAATAAGTGCGTTTGACTGGCCAGGCGCAATACAATGCAACACAGCTTCACAGGACTCCAATGCCTGTCTTTTATAATGGCGAATAGTTGAACCTGCCATGTCACTGACAGAATAGCTGCTTTATGATCTAAGGGAACTTGAATCACGGCCATGGAAAACTCTCAAAAAGTTGTTTCAGGCTGATAGATTTTTACTCACTTGGGGTGTCGATGTCCAGTTCTTGTCGACCTTGGAGTTGTCAGCTGGGCTTGCAAAACTTTCACCATCTATCACGTCAGTCCGAGCACTGCTTTCATCTAAGTTGTGATCTTCCAGAGTTTCCTATAAATAATAAGATGACTTGATACTGGCAGGGATTGTGGAGAAGGGATATAAGAGTAGGGAGTTGGGTGAACAAAATTTAGCACTGCCAATTCTCTTAGTGTGCGTATATACCGTATTTACTCGAATAAGCGCCTCCTCCGAATAAGCGCCTCCCCCGAGTAAGCGCCCCCTTTGAACAAAAAAAATTTAATAAGCGCCTTCCCCGAATAAGCGCCTCGCACCTCGTTATAGTACACTAATACCAGTACTGTTGTAGTAGTATAACATTGATATTATTGATATTAAGAGGAAAACATACTTTGACAGAAGTTTCCGCGTTTCCTCCCGCTGAATAAGCGCCTCCCTCGAATAAGCGCCTCCCCCGAATAAGCGCCCCATTTTAGATGTGAAAAATTTAATAAGCGCTGGGGCGCTTATTCGAGTAAATACGGTAGTCTCCACCACCACCCCCCCACCCCTCCCCCAACACACAAGCTATTACGATACCACGCGGTTGAACCGTTCACGTATTACCTTTACATCACTGAACGAGCCATCATCTGGTAGGTTTTCTATTTTGGAGCTAGCGGAAAACTAAGGACAAAAGGAAAGACTTATCTTAAAGATAATAGTAATAATTCAGCCTTATGCGCAAATGAACGCGAAGGGGCTAGCTAAGGCTAACTAATTAGAAATTGATTAAGAAATAAATATACTTGACTAACAATAATCTCTTATTACACTTACAAGGTTTACAGCAACGTCATCATTTCTGTTCACAGTGCTAGATGACATTATTTTCATTTTGTGTTCCTCTCTGCATTGTCTGCAAATCTCTGAAACAATTTATTAAAAAAGCAAACAATTAATATGCATTCTTTATGTAGTCTCAAATACTTGAAAACTTTGTTGAAAATATACATTTCGCTATTCTATCTCAGTTAATTGCAAACACATCTTCAAAGGCATACAAGTATACAAGCACTAAGTACTTTATTAATTGAATAATTACATTTCCCCGAGACACGTTGCACCTTGTACATTTCAGTCTAGTTACTGTGTTATCGGCATTTTCCCGTGCATGTTATTCAAATCTACAATGTTTACTCTGGATTTTCAATCATTTCTAAGCGCATAAGTCAGTAATCATACCTGAACCAATTTGTACCAACACATCCCATTGCTCTTTTATTTCTTTAGACATCTTCCATGTCACTCCTTTATCGCATTTCCCATGTTTACTTGACTTGTGTAAAGGACGTTGGCATCGAAGTGGACGCCAGTAGATGCCTAAAATCTCTCTGTGTTTTGCACAGACAGTCATAGTATTGGATGAATTATCAAATAGGCCAACTCTGGACAGTATAAGATCTTTTTCCGATATTTTTTCTCTAGAAATTTTAACATTTCGCAAGTGTGTGTAAGTATCCCTTGTACATTCCGCTACAGGAATTACTTCCTTCTGACTTGGATACAACGATGAAAGGCTACATATTGTCTTATGTCTTTGTCCTACCGAACATACTATCTGCTGTGGAGTTCGAGAAAAAGACATATTCCTACAAGTGTTGAAGTGTTTATCAGATGGGCGGGAAAAACACGAAACAGTAACAACTAGGCAGTCTGTATTGAAGTGTGTAGCCGCTGACTAACAATAATTTTACAGACTCAAAAAAAGTACAAATTTCATTAATATATATGTCGACAAATTCTGTTGGCTTAAAAGTAGTCGTTTGAGCAACTTTATTCTAGATTAATGAGCTGCCAGTTGGGAATACTGAAGCTACACAATGCACACCAAGTTATCAAAACAGGATCGAAAGCACAATAGATTGTGATCTATTTATACTGTCATTACTACCGAATCAGATCATATCAGTAAAAGTATACGGCTGTCCACAAAATCTTAAATCCTTAAAAATACAAGCTTTCTTCTTCATCCAAGCAGATTTATCATCTTATTCGGGTGTTGTAAAAGTTATCTCGGTGAATAATCCTTTATGCAACATGATTTACAATCTTCTAGATGACAGGTTATCAGCTCACATACGTCTTCGTTAATAAATTCTCAAATTGAATTTTATTTCGATTGTGACTTGAAATAGTTTAAACTGTAACACAAAATAGATTCTATTAGTTTATTAGAAGCCAATTTAGTGCTGTTTGGAGGATGTTAAGCAGTTTTCCTGATGGCGTAAATACTGTTGACTTTTGTGAAATTGCTGAAGTAGGGTCGGACAAATCTGTCATATATCTTAAGGTTAACCAGTGCCCGCAAATATTTTTCTTGATTTAGTAACTTAAGACATAGATTGAATAGGTTAACAGCCATTTTTGTCATTTTTCGAAGTGCAGTTTTGAGATATTGGCCTCTAAATTACGAGAAATCGCAGTAAATTCAAAGTTGTCAATTTTTGCATACAAAGATATGGTTGCCATGACAACAGTTTAAAAGCTAAATGCATCTCCCTGCTAGGTAATGGTAACTGAGATGTTTGTTTGTTATGCAAACAGGTTTCACGCTTCTGCAATAATCATTTAGTTTTTTCTGCTTCAATAAAATATAGGTTTACAGAAGCAATTTTTGGGGTCAAATTGGTCATTTTGAGGGGGGGTACCCTAACTTTCTCGCCAAAAGGCAGATCTCATTAATACTGTAGGATAGTAAATAACTCATTAGGTCCTACAACTATGCTAAGTTGGAGCAAAATCGGTGAACCCCCATGTAGCACCCACTGCCTGGTCCTATCGTGGACACACACTTAATTTAATAATATAATAGCTTTACACACACAAACGATTTCATACCCTTTTTCGTCGTCCAACAGTCTCGCTGCTCTTTTGCGAATATGTTCTTGTATTAGTTTATTATTGACATTCACTTTTTTATAAAATTCTCCTGACTTTCCTAAGGCATCTGCATTTTCACAAAGAAATTTTAGAATACTTCTCCAATTCCTCCCTTTCTGCTCCAAAGCTTGAAGTATCAATAGGTCTTCCATTTTTGTATATCTATGCAGAGGAGTTTTCGTTGATACAGTCCGCGTTGGCTGCGAACTTGAGTCTTGAGTATTTGGAGTTTGAGCATCAGTGGTTTGGAGAGGATGAGGTGGAGGTGGTAGTGAAATACCACCACCAAAAGCAGCCTTCAGAAATATATCATCTTCAAAACTCATTTCAAATGGTCTGAGCTGTCTGAAGACCGATCGAACTAAGCATTACAATCGAGATACCATGCCTTCTATTTGTCCACCAAAGTTGATGACGTTGTTTGCTCACACTCTAAAAGTGCAAAGAACATGTGGACTTTTCACAACTTATACACCTTTGAATGGGACCTACAACAGCGTGCAGAATAGTTGAGACATTGTGCCCTAAAATTGAAGTTCTTTGATATTATACCCACCATGTAAGTCGTGGAACCGCCATATATTCTGAATCCCCCTCCCCCCGACACAATGTTGGTTGGGTCAAGTGTTGGACCTAGCAGGAATCTCCCCGGCCTACTCAACATTGAGAGAGGGGGGAAGGGGGAGCATAAAACAAGGTTAGCTAATTAAGGCCAAAATTGGGATAGTGTCTCAACAAGTTCTGCATGCTGTTGTAAGCTATCACCTTACAAACAATAAAAATGTTCAAAACGTTTGAATGTTTTGTCATTCGTGATTACCCACCAACAAAGGGTATTGTTTCCTCACATCTACAAGATCGTGAAAATTCACGTTTAATCAATCTGCAATGTTCCTGTTGGTTAACTTGCCAATGCCTTGTTGTGATTCACGAGATGTGAGACAGTTGTATTTCCATATTTCTCAAAGAAAGTAAATCTGCATTCATTTTTATTACACTTTTCTTTTTGTATTTCGGCCTATTTTGACAATGACATTGTATTGCCTGTGTACGACATTACCATGCATGGTATTTTAATTCGCAATTATAAAAGCTAATGTGTTTGAAGTTGTTGTTCGCTGACTTTAGCCTGATTCACACTGACAAAGCCTCAGAACTCAACAATATGGATAGTCTTCCACCAACACCACCAACTTTTCTTACAATTCTATCAAGTTCCTATCTTCTACTCTTGTTGCAGTTAATAGAGACTATTCAGTTCACAAAGCATGAAGAAATGATTCCATCACAACAGTTTCTTACTCCAGTTTATGTTCTGGCTATAATGATCTTGGCAGTTTACTCGACATTAGGAAACCAACAACGGAGATGCTTGCTGAGAAGGCTATTTCCAGCATTCCAAGGTTTGCGAAACCAAGGATGTGATGTCTGGTCTGTACTTGAACGTAACCCACACATATTTTGGTACTATACAGGGGAAACACCTCAAAGCCTCTCAGTAATCGTGGACAGAATACAACTTCAAGTATCAGCACCAAGGCAGCTACCTCGTCCCCCTACAAGTGGCAGAAGACATCGATGCTTGTTAGATGTCAGGAATCATGTACTCCTTGTGTTGTTCTGGCTAAGACAATATCCAACACTGCATGTGCTTGCCCTCCTCTTCGGTATTAGTAAAGCACTGCTGCTGAGGAGATTTATCACATTGTACCGATTTTATTTGTAAACTACCAGCATTATATTTCGTGGCATAGCATGAGAAAATGGCAGACGAGAAAATGGCAGACATTTCCAAGTTTTCAACACACAGTTGGGATGATAGATGCGACCATACACCCGATCGGATGTCCCTCAGGCGTTTTGCAAGCACAGTTTTATCGCCGGGATAAGAAGTGTCATTTCATGTCAACTCAGATGATCATCGATGGCGACAGACTAATTGTACTCCTTGTCACAGGGTAGGCTTACATGAGTTGATAAATAGTACATTGTTCTTTTATAATGGGCTAACTAATAGTTTGATAAATGCACTATTTTTATTACAAGATTTCCAGGTCACCTGAATGACTCCCAGACCTACAGGGCCATTCCACAGTTAGGAGTAGGACGATTTGCATTGCCAAGAGGAGCGAGGTTGGCTGCTGATGGAGGGTATCCTGCTGTTGCACCATTGATAAAAGCCTCTGCGAAGGATGGTTGTGCGAAACCAGCGACAACGAAACAATAATCGGATTTTACGGTCTATAAGGGTAAAGATAGAACATGCAATCAGGTTTTTAAAAATCTATAGAAGCACATCTACTACATTTTGACATCAAAGGCCCTTTCTTCCATTTGTAGTGGCTACTTGTGGATTTCTATCTAACCGTAGAAAGCTGATACTCCGAAATGTAATAAATAAATAAACGCTTTATAACTATATGTAATGCACAAAGACTTGTCATTATTCTACATTATCAGTGAACAAATATGTGTTTGAAAATTGTCATTCAACTGGCAAAACTAACAAATAAAATCAAAATTAATTCACCAGAGACGCAATCTTTGAGTATTTTTCAAATTCAAAGCAGGCTATACTATGTGTATTAAAGCGTCAAAATTAACTGTGTCCATATTTGGGCAAAATCATTTCATATTCTCCAACAAATAATTGTCTTCAACAGAGAGGGATTTTGCGCTGCGCAAAAAAATAATTCATTTTTTAATTAAAATAAACTTTAAATGAGAGTGCGTTGTTCAATTCCTGAGCAAGCCATGTTATCTATTATTGCTGTATATTTATGCAAATATTACTTCAATTGACATCACATACATACATTTTTGATGGATGGGGGGGGGGGGGGGGGACAATAACCCCCGAAAATGAAAGGAATAAAAAAAAAATTGTGCAAAGCACAGCCACGAAGGACACAAAAAATTCCAACGAGAAAAAAATTCCCCCCCCTCAAAAATCTAATAGTCTATTGTTCCTTTCACTTAACTTCAAACAATAAATTCCAAATCGTCCAAAATTTCGCTTAATCAGAAAACTCTAATAGGAATACAATCTAAGTGATTTCCTATGGTGTGAAAGAAAAATGACTATTTAGTTTGTATTTGTTGTTAAATAGAACAAAAGAGTCAGAGTTTACTACTAATTATTAGTTAGCCTATTCTTTCATGGTGGAGGAAAACCACTGTTTTGCCTAAGCACTAATTGGGGAACAATATTCTAATATTCTATACGTACAAATCTCAACACACTAGTTTTTTTGCTGAGGTGGGAAAACTGCAGATGAAAAGCACTCAAAGCAAGGCAGGAAACAAACCAACCACCATTTGAGGTTTTTCATTAAGTGAGTTTAGTTTAAGTTTATTGCATTATACCATTACTTATACCATTTTATACATCTTCTTCATTAAAGACATGATATCATGACCTGATTAAATGATACTGGTTGTGTAGTTGTCTTGTGTAAATAATTTGTATAGTAATACAGTACAACTAAGTACAACTAAGTACAACTAAACACTTGATGTGAGCTAACATTTGAACTCATGTAAGTATCAGCCTTGATTCCTGAATTTCAGATGAAGAGGCTTAAATTTTACCTTGCTTGAGACTCTCGTGAAGTGGAGTTTAGCTTAAGAAATGCCTGTGACTCCTGAAAAATCCTGTCCTGCTTTGCTGTACACTACAGGAAGGTGTGCTGCCTCGTTTTCATGCCTGCCTCGTTTTCACGGCACATGCTTGACTACGACGATAGACTGATAGATTGGAAACCCAAACTTAGACTCGTGCCGGCCTTAAGGCCCGGGTACGAGTAATAACTGAATCATTTGCAGTGTGCATGCCATATCTTCCTGAGATAATACTTGATATGTATTGTCTAATTGCTTTATTTAGTACAAACTATTAGAGTTTTTCCGCATAAGTCAAATGTTGTACGTTACACATGTAAATGAAGCTGTATACGTTATAAATGCAAATGTACTTTTCCACGTCCTGAAAGACTTTAAATAGCTCAGAGGTCAGCATAATACGTTTTCACTAGGCATAAGCACAAGCATAAGCAGAAAACAAAGGAAAAGACAAAGGAATGAAGGGACAATAAGGACATATGACATCGACATAAGCATAGCAATAAGCAGAAAGGCCGGCACACACTAGGCGTCAGGTCGCTGCGACACGACGCGCGACAATTCCCCTTGTGTCTACTGCATAATATCTGTGAAAAATCTTGTCGCCGCGACAGAATGTTTTCACTGCAACACGTCACACGAATTTAAACTGGTTTGTGTTTTGGAATCAATACACACGAAGCGGCGTGTCCCGTGTCGTGTCGCAGCCTAGTGTGCCGGCCTTAAGACCAAGCATAAGCTAATTAAAAACAAAGGAAAGAACAAAGAAAAACACCATCCTTTGCTTATGCTTGTGCTTATGCCTAGTGAAACCAGCCTTTATACTTGTTTTCAGATACTTTGGGCCCTTCCACACTTGGTTCTTTGACAAAGCTTTTATGTAAAGTGAAGATTTCATCACTATAGTTCATTTACTTGCAAGCAGTTTTGTTGTAAATTTTGTTAAATTGATATGCCTATATAGGAGGGCATTTATCCTGTCCTGCCCATCGACATAATTTACATAATCGTATGAATGACCAATACAAATGATCAGAAATACATTTCAATTATTTCAGTCATTGTCAATAGCAAATAAACTAATGTCAACTTATATCAAAACAGAGTAGAAAAACTGAAAACAATCTCAATCACTATTTGGATGTACGGTTTACATTTGATTAAAGTTTGTCAAGTTTCTGATCAAATTTCTTTAGAACTTTGGTCATTAATCCCATACTAGTAGTTGCATGTTCGCACATGTTTTTGTGCGCCCTTTGAGCTTCCAGGCTTGCGTCACGAAGGGTTGCTTTCTTTTTAGGGGGTGTTGGATTATGTCCATCATCTGAAGCTTCGTCTGCAGAATCCACGAAAGCACAAAACGCCGCCTGTTTCCTTTCTTCTGGAGCTCTTTTGGTAGCATAGCGCATTTGATGAGCAACATATTTACTTTCTTGTGGCACTGTTTGTTGGCGGGAGGATTCGTGCAGCTGCGTTTTGTCATCATACTCAATTGCCTGAGCCACAGAGTCCCTCGACATTTCTGAACTATCGAAGGAATTGAGCATTGACCTGCTGTAGGATTTATTTTCCTCTTGACCGGTTCCCTTACAGACGTACTTCGTAACTTGTAAATGTGTTTGCTTTCCTTCTTGGAATTCGACTGAATTCTTTCTCCTCTCCGCCTGACTCTTCTGGTATAAAGCAGCCTGCTTTTTGGACTCCTCTCTAGCAATTCTTTGTATATGCTGTAAAACTTTGCTCTCTTCTTCAGTCTGGTAAAATTCTTGTAGTCGAGAATTTATATTACAATCTTCTATCTTCTTTCTTGCTGCATTGAGGATGGCCTTCCAGCCTTGGCCACTGCTTTCTATGTATGCATCCGTGACTATCTCAGTTTCTCTTTCTCCTACTCTTATGTTCATGCGCTCTTTAACTTGCTTTGCTGAACTGCTCGTACTTGCTTGTATGTTGACCTGAGAGTTATCCTCATCTCCAAAGCGACATGTTTGAAATAGGCATATGTCATGTTCACTCAACTATTTATTCCCAATTAGACCTTTTTGCTCCAACACTATTTTTTTAATTTGAGCATGGATTGTGACTTTCTTTGTTATAATTATCACATTGTGTATCGTGTAATGGTTTTCTTTTCTCCATTAGACCTTTTTGCGTTAACACTATTTTTGAACTTTGTGCGCTATAAAACAATAGGTGACAACAAATTTTGTGCCAAATGTGACTTTCCTTTGTTGAAGGTGCAAAACTCAAACCTGTGCATATCTATCTTTGATTGGAAGACAATGCAACAAACTTACATGGTACACATACGTGATCATTTGAACAAAGAAATTCACATTCCACGCACGAAGTTCGAAAATAGTGTTAAAGCAAAAAGGTCTATTTCAGAAGAATACATCGATATATGAGTTGGAGTTTGTAGCTTCAGCAAAAGAATTTCACATTCCACACAAACTTTATTGTTGCCTATTGTATTTCTGAGCAACGTTTTTGCGTGCCTTCACTTTAATACAACATTGGACTCGTTCTTCATCCATAAGCGATCTTTGATGAAAAACCTAAGGCAGCAAAGTAGTGTATGCTGAACGTAGAACAACTAACACATGGCCAGCAAACTACTGATACACTCGAATACACAAGGGACCAGATGCACATGTAGACATACATGCACACACTACATGACTTGTTCAATTCATGCTGGTGAAACTCGGCAAAAAACAAATATTGAAAAAAACGACCCCCAAAAAGTTCATTCGCCACAACTAAAATTTTAAAGCAGACTATACATAAACAATTGTAGAGGTGTAGTTTATTTTTATAACGTTTACTCATGAAGGTGGTTAACGTACAGTTGAACTTCTTGATTTTTTTTACTTGAATTTTTGACAAAAAAAACAACACTCGTTAAATTGGCTTTTCATGAAAAAAACCCTGTTGAATGAGAAGAAAAGTTTACTCACCTACATCTTGCTTTTCTTGTCAATAATATATCAAAAACTTGAAATGATAACCAAAGTGTTTCAAATTTGCCACCATCTTGTTGCTAGGGAAAAAATTCTCGCTAAAAAACAAGTTTCGGCCGTTCGTGGGCCTGGAACCTAATGACGCGAAATATGAAGAATTAAACAGCCATGACCTCAGACTTGCTTTGTAGATGAAATTGTTGAGTAGATTGTTGAGTACCTATATGGCAGTTAGGAGCTCCAGAAAGCTTGACTTATAATATATGCAAATGAACAAAAAAGGTCACTGGTCATTTGGTCACTGACAGGGCTATGTGTCTGCTCTGTCTCGCTTGGTTGGCTCATTTCGGTGCATGTTGGTAGACCTAAGATGGTTGATCCAGCGGTGTTGACACTACATGGAATAGCTGTGATAAGGTGAGTGTACACATACCAAAGTGTGGTATGGAATTTCCATCATATGCTGTAATTCTTGATGATGGAGTTAGACCAAGGGGTTTACCAATGGGGTCACAAGCCATTGATGGTTGTAACATCTTGTAGGTGCTCGCTGGGTTGACATTTCCTTCTGCACCAGTGTTTATTTTACACAAATACAGTTGAGGAATTTTAGGGGCTGTTTCAGTTCTTAGATTGTCAGTTACTAGGGTGTGTATGTTTCGAGCGACAAACCTTTCCCTAGTGGTTGGTTTTTCCACATTGGTTGCATTGTGTACCATAAGCAGGGCAAGAGGATTTCCAAGATCTATCATGGGCTGTACCACAGTTCCCACATCAATGACAGATCTAGACATTTTGAAAGGGTGGGGCACCATCAAGTGCCAATTTTTGGGAGCGGGTTCTTTTTGGCATGTGTGCACTCAAAAAGAAATTTTAGAACAACTTTTGTGTGGTCTATTGTGCTCATACTTTTACACACTATAAAATAAATTTTCTCAAAAGGAAAAAAAATCCAACTGAAAGGAGGGGGCACCTGCCCTTGGATCCGCCACTGCACATAGCTGTTTATTATTTTGTAACTGAGCTTCAGTGGTTTTGAGTGCATATTCTGACCTAAGGCATGCACAACTGCAGTATTTATGCCTCTGTTGATATCTTGGAGCTGAGAACTAGTTGCTTCCTCAGTTCTGGCTATGTCAATAGCTCTAGTAAGAGTTAAGGTAGCATCATATTCAAGCAATTTAGCTTATAACGTGGATGGCTAGACCCAAAGATCAAAGAATCAATGATATATATATCATATCATAAATACTGCAGTTGTGCATGCCTTAGGTCAGAATATGCACTCAAAACCACTGAAGCTCAGTTACAAAATAATAAACAGCTATGAATGAGCTTATGAATGAGTCTACCTTTTCATCCTGCTCTTGTCTTAGGGTCCGTACTTTGTATCTTGCAAGGTAGAAATTGCTTTTAGAAGCCACATATTCTTCGAATTTTTTCCAGTAAGTGTTTAACTTCTTCTCCTCACTTGTGAGAGACCAAATGGAGACTAGCTCTATCCCTTCTTCACCTAGTCTCCCTCGCAGCCGCTCCTAGTGTCGTCATGCAAGGATTCCTCCCCTAAGAAGCGGCTGCTTTCCCGAGCCAGACATTCCTTTCCAATTGTTTGAGTTCAACCAATCAGATAAATGTTGTGTTTCGAAAACCAATCAAATTGCTTTGAAATTGACAACTTGTCAAAACTCCCGGGAAAATCATTCCAAGACGCAGTTGAGTGGAAGTGAGATGAAATCGTTGAATTTGTGCTTGTCAAATGTTGAATACTCCAAAAAAATTTATTGGAGACAGAACTAAGTGTTTTCTTTGTTCAAAAGAAGTGATAAAAAAAGACAAAATTTACATTTTTGGCAAAACTTCAGTAGATTTAAAAGGTGTTATCAGTTTTGTTATCGACGTTAATTTAACGGCCGACAGTGAAAATTCTAGTTTGTTTGTGTGTAAGCAAATTTGCTATCGAGCTCTTACGAAAATCTTAGAAGCAAAAAAGAAACTTGAAAACTTGAAAAGCGAAATCAAGACAAGATATTTAGAAGTTAAACGTGACGACTCAAGATTTAAGAGACTGAATTCGAATAAGCCTGACAGCGACGACAATGTCATACACGTGCAAGAGCCGTCAAGATCACTTACCAACGAATACAGTGTAAAGCCCAAGAAAGTCACAAAAACTTTGTTATATACTTTACCTACCACTTGTACTACCTCTTCTATAAATTCTGACCCCGTCACACCGTTGGCTTCTACGGCTACTCATTGTGAACTTCCGAGTACTGGTCAAACTTCAGGCATTTACTTCACGCCAGGCCTCACGTCTACCCCGACATGGTCTTCAGCAAAACAAAGAATTGCAGCACCAGAAGTGAAAGTAGTGATCACTTATCCTTCAAAAACCGTTAGAAAAGTCGTGAAGAGCGAGTATGAGCCGTTAGCTAAAGCGTTATCATATGGAGAACCTTCTGCTATCGCTTCAGCAGTTATGAAATGCCAAGAGCTTCGATCACCTGTGATCCGAAAACTCCTCGAGCTTGTCTCAAAAGAAATTACAGGGCTATGCTCGAGAAAGGAACCTTCTCTGCTCAGAAAAACATCAAAGAATGACTTAGTGAACTTCAAATTTCAATCATTATGCGACGAGTGGAAGGCAAGAGCGCCAATGTTTTATTCATTTTTGTTGACATCATCAGTAACAAAGTCAAATGCCAGCACCACGACTTGGTTTCCGAGTATGGCACTAGCTGGGTCAATATTGCTAAAGCAAAGAAATGGCCAAATGAGTGCAACAGCTAATGTCATGGGGATTCTTATGAAGAGCGAGTGGCTCGATAGAGGTATTAATATTTTTACTAGGGTGAATGAAAAACAAAGCATGCAATACTATGCGCTATTGGTGCTAAATATTCATTAAGCAATATATAAAAAATGCTCAAATTTGGCACCATATATATAGTAATACTGTTGTTGCATGCTTTTAGTGTGTGTGTGTCTGTGATCCTAAATTAAATTTAATACTTAATGTGAGAACAAGTCAATTTTTTCTAGGGGAGAGATTCCAGAATCCCTTGATTCTGCATTCTTTCTATTGCAAAATAATATATTGCTTGCTCATTGATAAGTGCATGGAGCCCCCTGTTTTCTTTAGGATTTTACTATTTTTTGGTGACTTCACTGAAATAGCTAACTAAATTTACTAAATTTCTCTAACTATTAAAGCACTAGCTCTGCCTTTGTTGTTGTCATAACTATTTATTTATCCACTTAACAACTTCTAACAAAGTTATTCTGGGAAAACTTGATGATTTTGGTGAGGAACATAACAAGGTTCTTTTGTATGCAAAGAAGATCATCACCATAGAAAACAGCTTTATAGAAAGCCTCAGTAAAAAGAGGGGAGAAGCCATTTCCAACCAACACATCAATGAGGCAAGTCAGATATCAAAAGATACATCAGCACTTCTCAAAACATGCCACCCTGGTTTTGTTATTGCTTTTGATAACATTCACCTTGTTGTGAAAAGGAGAAATACCACAGTGACAGAACAAAACTATGACTTTCACTGGGTTAACCACAAAATGGTACAAAATAGAGTTGGTGGAAATCACTTGCCATCTAATCAACCATTGGCAGATATTTTAGATGTTCAGAACATTAGGTTTCTTCCCAGTTTCAGTGATTCTGAAAGGCAGAGAATGGATTACATGATTCTCACATCAAGAATTATCTCCAATTACTTTGACCTACTGGAACCTCTCAGAGATGTCACAAAAATCCCAAAAGGTAATTTTTAGTACTGAGGCTGCTTCTGTTAAGCATTTTAATGAATAAATCAATGAAAATGATGAAAATGGCCTAATTGACTTTTCAGACAGTTTGCTTAAAAGGTCAAAATTTATGTCCAAAGCTTTTTCAAAGCAAATATCAATATCTATATGGAGCTAGTAATTTTCTAAAATATTACTTGGGACATTTTCATTGGCAACCCTTTTATTTATTACAGTGCAACTACTCCAATTGAAACCACCCAAACAAAATAATATTCAGACAAATTTTCAGCATATCAATTGCTCTGTATGTATACAAATTAGGAATTAACAAGAAGCATCTTTGACAGTGTAGGAATTAACTCACCAGAAATATGTTACTTATCAATCATCAAAAATTGACACTGAAAATTTTTATCAAAATTTATTTGGATTGGCTTTTGGAGTAGTCGCACTGTTGTATGGGGTAAACATAACTAGCCATTAATGCACTAGTAGTTTTCAGAAAGAGGGACTAGTGTTGGCGGAGGGTGTGGGTGGTGTATATTGTGTAAAATATCATTATGAATAATAAAGTGTAAGTGGTGGTGGGGAATAGAATTTAAAGAATTTTTCCCATAATTAGAAAGTATCAAGTCACATAAGTTTTCTTCATAATATTTGAAATAAACCCCTAATGTTAGGGATTAATATTTGTTCTGCTGATAAAATATGAACACTCCCTTACAATCCTTGTTTTTGAACATGTTCTCTACCATGCCACTGAAGGTTTTTTCTGCTAATTCTCTAGTTGTTCTTCTTAGCAAATATTATTATTATCATTATTCATTTCTTTTCTAGGTGCCCTTAGGTGTCATATTCAAAGATGAGAATATAAACGAAGACATGTTGGCTATATTACAACAATTTCAAACCTATTTACCCAAGAAGTGGAATGGTGAAGTTGATGGTCAGATATTTACTGGAGATCAAGTCACTGTAGAAAGAGCAGTCAATGTCATCTCTTCAGTGGCAAATGGTGAATCCCAAGAAGAAAGACTAGATGGAATAAACCTCCAAATAGGTGACTGGCATGCTGCTGTAAGCTTTTGACAGTAAGGGCTCAAAATACTGTTTTTGTATTTAGGTGTTTGAAGTTGTTTTTTTATCTTTATTAATTTATTACCTGAACTGAAAATGAAAATTTAAACTAAGCAGTCAAAAAATGAATATTATACCATTATATGGTACTTAACTCTTTCTGACAGCCAGAATTTAGAAAATTTTGTTGATGCCGAGAGAGAAAATTATAAAAAAATTCTAAAACATTAACTGAAACTCAGACTGCGGTGGTATATATCTGTACCAGTCTCTTTGGTTTCGTAAGAAAGAGTTAATATTTTGACTTATTATATAGACATGAGTGTTTTTACTGGGAAATATGCTACTAGTAAATTTTGTACGAAACTACATCCAGGAACCCAGTGACATATTTTCCATATCTTCACTAGTGAGGATATCGATGACGTCACTTCCGTCGCGCGCATGCTCGGTTTTGCAAAGCTGCCAGTCGGTGAAAAAGTAATGAGCGAGAAAGTCATTTTGAATAAGGCAAAAAAGACCCTCAAAAGTCAAAGATATGAGAGAAAAATCTTTGTATTACATTAAGAAATGCAATTAGCTGCATCTAAATTACGAAGAGAGAAGGAAAATGAAGTCTAATCAGCTAAAAGTGGATCTGAGTAACGGTGAGTTTTGCAGAGTTTCAAAGGACAAGCGTGTTGTTGTGATTATAGTGTTGTGACTTTTGTAAAGAAAGATTTTCAGTGTCTATATAATAAAAAGAAAATTACAGAAGTTTATCTTCTTGTGTGAAAACAATATTTCACCATTCGAAGATAAACTTCATATCTTCGCCACGCCGTGTAATATCCTCTATATATAGTATAATTATCTTTCAGTTGATTTTCAAAAGGTTTTACAATGCCAAGTCTCATGGTGACAGTTGCTCATTATTCTCTGACCGGACACTAATCAATCAAAGGAATGTGACAAGTGGACCCTAAATCATCATATAGAGCCATCAGGGACTTTTTGTTAACTGTTTTTACACTCCCGTGTGATTGCTGCTGCCATGAAGGTGCTGGTCTGAAAAGCAAAACTGATAAGCCAAACAGCATCTTGCCAGAAAATGTTGAAACACTCCCCAAGTCTGCAAAATTCAAACTTCTACTGGAATTGTCAGCAAAACTTGTTGATGAATTCATATTTGACAAGAATGCAACAAATAACATGATTGATCATGTATTAATGGAACAAGAGAAAGAAAATGTAAGAAACCAACAGCAACTAACTGCTGATGGTAGATTTCCTTGTCGCTACCCAGGTTGTAGAAAGTCTTTCAAGTTTAATGGTAAAAGTAGGAGAGATCATGAGCTATCTCATGATCCTCCTGTACAAATCACCAAAGATGATCCAAGGCTGGTACCCAACAAACCCACTAAAAATTGTGAACAATCAGCTAAAGATGACATGTATGATTACAACTGTGCTCTACTGACAGATGGATTTCTCTTCAAAAACTTTCTGGATGCTATAAAGGAGGGAGATGGAGAAAGGATAATGAGACAGTACAAATACATGCTACTGTACTGCAGAGCTGATGGAAGTGGAAGCACAAAATACTCACTTGAGTGTTTATATCAGTTTTTTCTAGTTCGTGCTTTACTTAGCCCTCGTGACAGTGAGAGATTTGTATGGAATAGATTTGTCAACAATCATGCACAAATTGGCACTAACATTGCACTTGATTTAGATGTGGAACACAGCAACAACTACCTTAAGGGATCCATAAAGAATCTTGGTCCAAATATCTCTGAAAAAGCAGTCACACGGATTGCTAATGCAGAAAGCCACTCAAGAGCAGTACTTAGTAACATTGACAGCTCTCTTCAGTATGTTCAGAGTTCTGGAAAGCATGGTACATGTTCCATGTTAAAAACGTTAAGTACTTGTAAAGAGAGTCAAGGACGAAGATGTTTTCACCTTTGATGGTGAGCGCGAGTACATCCACTTTCTTAATTTTCAAAGGAACAGACTTGATGGTTTGGACATGTCTGATATGTTCAGATGGATAAATAAGCATAAGAAATATGTTTCTTGTGGCATTAGAGCAAGATAATAATTTTGTGGTTTAAAGTTAGTTATACAGTCAAACCAGCTCATGCATTCCCTAATTATCCAGTTCGAAAACTGTTCATCTTGGTTTAATTTTAAATCTACTTCAGCCAATGTTTTTTAAAGTAATTTAATGTGGTTATAAAAAGCTCACATAATAACTTTAAAGACAAGGCTGAAATAGCAAATTAAACCAAGATGTGGAGAATGTTCAATAACAAATCGTGATTTCAAGGCTATTAAGTTTATGGCCATATTTGAAATTCACAAGTTTTAACTAATTAATGCAAGCTCCAAATAATAATTGTGAGAAAGTAATTTTAATAAGGTCTACAATTACATTACAGAGTACATTTTTTGTCAGTTTTCTCTCAACTATTCTTTCGGACAGTATGCCTCATGTCAATTACAATTCTAAATAGGAGAAACTGAATTCATGACAATAAAAATTCATTTTTAGTAAGTTCATAGGCCAAAATCCATAAATATCCATGAAGTTCAAAACTACTAACTATTTACGATGTACTAGTATTTAGTTATCTTCAACTATTTAAGTAATGAACTAGGAATTCACTGAGGCATAGACTACACAGATAACTGGATCTGTTGCTGTTATTTGTAATGTTCCACTTAAGTGCTATCCTAGTGATATCCTAATGCAACTAGAAGACAATATTTATTTATTTTTTAGTTTTATTTCACAGATGTGCACTCTAAACTTCAAGCTCAAATCAAACAAATCTATTTAAAACATGTTGCGTTCAAGTTGGATATAAGTTTATGTTTATGGATAGTAGATACCTACAGGTAATAGAATAAGAGCAACCAAGAGTCAAATGAGCATGCTATTATAAAGAGTCAGTGCATCACAACTGCAGCTTGTACATAACATGATGACTCTTGCTCATATTTTAACTTTGACATTGGAGTAGATTTTGTATGAGTGTGAAAATGGCACCGCATGGTCACGGCACGGTTATGTCAGGAAATTCAAAAGTTTTTATGGGCAACACAGCACTGGCATGGTCACGGCACGTTGTGGCTTGTTTCACACTCATACAAAATCTGCTTTGAGAGTTAGTGTGTGTAAAATTACCAGTTACATATTAAACGTATTTGATATACAGAGGGAAACTTCAGTTTAGACTGTTCTAACATTTCAAGAATCTAAACTTATTCTTGATAAAACATCATGTATTGCATTGGGTATACCCACATCTATTGATGAGTCACTTACATTGTGTTCATAAAAAGAGTCTTCAGCCAACTGTGATAACTGGTGGTGACCTGTTGGAATATGAGTTTCTTGAACTATATTTTCTGCTGCCATGTTTAGGAGATCATCATCTTCGAAGAAAACATCCCACTCGTTTACTAGCAAATCCTCATCCAATGTGCTTTCATCATTTTCTAATGCTAAAGTATACTCCACATCTCCAAAAACATTACTTACAATTTCCAGTATTTTCTTGGAATGTTTTGAATCCCATATTTCAATGAGATTACAGATATCATTCAATGTGAACAAGTGTTGAAGATTATCCAGTACTTGATTTATTTGTATTTCTGAGAATCCAAGTAAGAAAGAAACATCTGTCAGTGTGTTTAAATTTCCATGAGCGGTTGTACTCAACAGTTGTGCTACCAGACTCTTGTGATAAATTATAACCATTTTTTGCACCTGCTCCCTTTCTGATTGAGATACTTGTCGACATCTGAGAGGTACAAAGTCTTTAGTGTTTGCATCTTTTTTGGGGTAGGTGGTAGTTTTTGTACAGTCTGTCAATTCACACTTGCATTTAGAAGCACAAATATCACAACATAGATGTTGAGGTGTAATAGGTGTGTAAGCTGCTTGGAAGTGATTTAATAGAGTACTTTGCCTGCATTCTTCACTTTCGATGAAAGACCTCATGTCTCCTTCAACATGACTAAGCAATATTCCATTGTACAACAAATATGCTGACGAATGGATACCATCTCTTCCAGCTCGACCTGTTTCTTGTGCATAGCTTTCAATATTCTTTGAAGGACCAAAATGAATGACTTGGCGTACAGCCTTACAATTGATACCCATACCAAAAGCTATTGTTGCAATTAGGACGCGTACATTGCCATCCTCTTCTGTGAAAGATTGCAAAATCTTCTGTTTATTCGATAGTGGGGTGCAGGAGTGTAGCATTTCAAGCAATGGACCATCTGGAGACATGAGATCTTTGCCAAGAAGCCCTCTTAAGGTTGCATACAGTAATGCACATTGGTTTATAGTCTGGCAATAAATTATTGTTCTGTTGCAAGCCTTTTTCTTTCCTTTCATATCTTCTACCAACCAGCTGAAATAATTTTCAAGTACAAAATCCTTTGGTACATATTCAACAGAATATGTGATGTTTTCTTTGTTTGGGCTTTCGAATATTGTGTAAGGATTCCTCATTCTTAGAACATCAAAGATGGCCTTTTTTGTTGTCTGGGTGGCTGTTGCGGTTAAAGCAACAATTCTGGCATGAGGTGCAAGGGTTCTGAACTCATGTAGCCTGGAATAGGCATCTCTGAATGGTGCCAGTTTCTTGTTCAATGAAGTCCCCCTGAAGGTAAAATATAAATAAATAAATAATTAACTGTTAATTTAAGTGTCTGATACCCCATTCACACCAACAAGATAGACATGTTTAAAAGTAGTTTAACTAAACAAGGTTGAAAATTAGCTGCTCATAACATCATTGTGCATCCTACGACATAACGAGGTAACAATCAATTTGAGTTATTTTAGCAAGATGGTTTTAAATTTGTCTGCTCAAGAAGACTAAAAAGTGCAATCGACAAAATTGAAAAACTTTAACCTGGTTTAGTTAACTTAAGTTTTGTGCTTGTGCACTATTTTGGAGGACACTAGCTTCCACATTTACCTCTACAGCATCAGATATTTTGCAAATACATGTAATCACTTGATTCACATGTTGATTTTTGTAATACATTAACTGTCATCTTCATGTGAGAAGACTAAATATACTTCATAATTAAACTTAAATTAGCTCTTAACATGGAAATTTTATATGTCGCTTGCGCACATAATTTCTTAGACCGAAATATGCTCAGCAGCAAAGAGCTTTTACAAAAAAGACAAAGGTGACAGTTCCTAGCAACACTTTTGCCTCAAAACGATTTCACATTAAAACACTTTCGATCTCAAAAATTGTGCCCCGAGATAATTTTAATATAAACAGCCCAGGTAAAAATGAGAGTCGGGATCCCGTCTATCCCAGCCGGGATCCCAGATGGGATGACTGGGATCCCATATCATATAGTGGGATCCCAACAATCCCGGCTGGGATGACATCAAGATCCCACCTGGGTTCTCACCTCTGGAGATGGGATGGTAGGTGGGATGGTGGGATCCCGACCATCCCGGCTAAGATAACATCATATTCCCACCTGGAATGGTGGGATCTCACCTGGAATGGTGGGATCCCGACCATCCCGGCTAAGATAACATCATACTCCCACCTGGAATGATGGGATCCCGACCATCCCGGCTAAGATAACATCATACTCCCACCTGGAATAGTGGGATCCCAACAATCCCAGCTAAGACACCATCATAGTCCCACCTGGAATGGTGGGATCCCAACAATCCCGGCTAAGATAACATCATACTCCCACCTGGAATACAAGATATTCATTTGGGAATATTTTGTATATTTTTTATAATGATCAAATCATGGTTATGCATGATTCAAACAGATGTTCAAGGCAAAATATATCCAGGATTTTTTAATAATCATTTGCTCCGTTCAGTGACACAGCACACAGGAAGATAACGATCTTGGTAGAACATTGGTTCAAAGGTTTTTATTTCCTAGTTAAATATTAAGCATATATTTACATTTTAATATTCACAAAACTAGGGGGTGCAGAATAAAACAACCCTAGGGGCTAAGATTCATGATTCAAAACATTCTGCACCTTAAATATGTAGATAAATTTACAAAAATTGAAGGGGGAAATTAATATAAAATCCTATGCCATCTCCCCCATGAATATTAAAGTCATGACTTTAATAAACTACTCGAAAACAATCAGCTTCAACATGCAGTTCACCATACATGTGTAATTAACAAACGTAAGAGTGGCACGAGGCGTAGCTAGCTAATATAAAGAGGCCAAAAGAGGCCAACCAAAAATGTGACATTTTTCTTAGAGTGGCCAAAAGATATGCACCACTTTTCAGCAACCCTCCCCTTCCTAAGGAAATGAGTACATACCCAGATACAGCATCATTTTTGTGTACTTTGATTTGTGTAATAGGAAGCTCCTGAAATCTACTGAGCATATGGTTTTTGATTTGGGATCTAAATTTGCTACAACCCTAATTATAACTTCAGGAACACAGTTGGTTGCACTGTGTTGGGCTTTAGTAGTGAAAGGGTTAATCCTTTTCAAATGTATTTGGAAAACGACTGATATAAATGACTGCATTATTAATTTCTATTTCAATACATTTACATTTGATATCAGTTAGAGGGATACAGGTAAAGAGCTGTGTACTTCTAACCTCTACAACATGATGAGCAAGATTAGTGTTTAAATTATTCAGATCCACAATTTGTGTCACCACATCTGCCGTTATAGCTTTCCCTGTCTCTTCTAATTGATTAACAATGGCAAAGTGAAATCCAGCTGTTTTAATGTAATGCACCACTTTACCAAACTTGGTAATACCATTAGCATCATGGTACTCAATGGTATATGAATTTTTTACCTTGCTGCGAGTATATTGAAGGCAGGTGTACAAGGAGCTTTCAACAGAGACTCGCAAAAATACCTCTACCTTGCTCCCTTCTTTGAGCATTTCCTTTCCTCTACAGCACAGAAACCTGTTGACTGCCAGCAAATGTTCCTTTCCAATCCCTGATTTTTTGTAGGCACCAAGGACAAAGCAGTTCTTGTCAACATTCTTTGAAGGATCACTATTTAACAAATGGAACAGCTTTTTCCGTGCTCCATTCAGTAATACAGCACGCAGGAAGTGACAAAAGCATGAAAGAAGTGTAGGGAGAGCATGAGCCGTAGGCGAGTGTTCTCCACACTTCTTGAGTGCTCTCAGCACTTCCTAAGTGCTGTATTACTGAACAGAGCACAGAAAAAGCTGTTAATTGTATTTGTATTATTATATATTTTTAAGCAAATATTCAAGGGAAAAAGTTCGATTTTCTCCTACAAAAATTCAAAAGGTGCGCGCGCACGGTTGAGCTTGCGCTGCTGACATCAGAACTGTGCTCCATTCTCTGATAAAGCACAGCTTTCAGCCAATCAGAGCACGCGTATCGTCAAGGGTATATAATAAAAACAAATAAACACAATTTCAAAGTCAATGAAACCAATAAAACACTGTTCTTTTACTAGTTTCAAAGCTCATCAAATGATAAATTTTATAATTCACCTTTCTCTAACTCATGAATAATTCATATGTCTAACTTCCAAGCAGGCGCTTGTATTCAGTCAGGTGGATAAGTCTTGATACCCAATGAAACACAAGATCAAGATCTTAAGGGTTTTGATCACTGGTCAAGACATTGCATGTGACAACAGACTTAAAAATTTTCATTTTTGCATTCAATGTCTTGATCAGTGATGACGACAATGAGTTAGATTTAGAAATTTTTCCACCAACTCACATACTTGGTGAAAATTAAAACTGAGTCTTCAATTGATAAATCACTGTGGGATTCAAATCCTAGAGTCACCTTCCACACTTCTATTCCCTCCTTTTACCTCTGACCGATTTAACCAATGAAAATCGTTCAACAAAAAAGCATTTTGTCTCTTATTATGAGGTTGGTTAACTACTGCTCTGAATTCATGGTTCCGACTCCCCTTAGTTTCCATTGATATGTCCCACAAGCTCAACGAATTAGCTAGAATATCTCCGAATTTAAAACTCTGATCGCTGAAATTTTACTGTAAATTGTATTAACTGTCTACTTTCCTGTGAAATCGAAAGAAAATTGCCTCGTAATCCTTGTAGTTCTATTTAAAACAAATACTGAGAAGTTGTTTGTGGGACAAAATTTTAATTCCAGTGGGAAAACTGCTGCAACGATGATTGGTTTGGTATTGTCTGAATTGGAACCATGAATAGAAATGAATATCAATGGTTTAAGGTAGTGTGCTCATGCAAGATTTTATCGGGTAATTTTTCTGTAAATTTGCATATAGGTTGTTTTTGAGTTGGGAACGTCAAAACAATAAAGAAAAAAGGGGGTCGCGGTGCTACTTTCAGAGCTATGATAGCTCGAAAACGGCCCACTCCAGTGATTTTGAACGAAAACAACAGATCTCAACATTTTACCTCTAGTTGACTGCAAGTGTTTGTAATAAAAAATAAAGCCTTCCACATGTTCTCAAGCAAACAAAGCATCGTAAAAAATCAATGAAATTTCACGTATGTTTAGGGAAATTAAGTTTTAACATTTCAGAGTTGAAACACAGTTTACACATGAATTGGACGTCAATTTTTGGATGATTTTTTTCTCGGTTTTCTCAAAAACCTTTCGAGGAATTTTTTTTCTTTTTCAATATGTTCTAGATATCATTAAAACACATTCAAATTAATTTAAAAAAGTATAGGTCGCGGTACTAGATTTTGAGTTACATGGCTTTGAATACTGCTTCGTCGTGTCCGCCATATTGAAATATTTAGGGCACAGGGAGCCCGGTCAAATTTCAAATAGTGCGTGTGCACGAAAACATTGAGCAGAAAAGATTCGCATGCCCATTACCTTAAGTTTTTCTACTGGGAATTTGCTTCATGTTTCATCAGGGGATTCCAAACACCTTGAAGCAATAAAATCACTCAGTCTATAGCCTTGCAGTGCTTTCATTAGCTTCTCAGTGTTTGGAACCCCTGCATGAAATAGTTGCACTTGTTTTTGTATAGGAAATCATATGGTTTCGAGTGCAATTTGGAATAAATTTGAACGAGTGGGTTTTCAAAGAGTTCAAAATTGCACGAGCCCGTAGGGCGAGTGCAATTTGAGCTTTTTAAAAACCCACGAGTGCAAATTTATTCCAAAGTGCACAAGAATACCATGCGATTTCTTGTTAATAATATAGATGCAAAAATTTCGAACAAACCTCGCACTTTATATAAGAAAACTGGAAATGGTTCTCGCGCGCGCTTAGTGCGTGCATTAATTTGATGGAGAAATACGAAGTAAATGAACAAGGATAAGCTTTTTTGACATTTTTTTCATATTTATAACGAAGAAAACTAAAATCTATTTAATTTTGAACCTAAAAGCTTTTTAGAAAGCAAAAAGCATGACCTTAATCCGCAAAAAATGCACAAAATGCTTTTGTTTGCCTGTGCTTGTGTCACAGAAAAGTATTTCAACTTTTCGGCACTGGTTTTTCAACTTTTTGTACTGGTGTTTCAAATAAATTGTACTGCTCTTAGCCAATCAGCAGTGAGAAATTTTTGAATCTGTATTATTAGAACTATTACATCAACATTAAGCCCTGAAGAATATAACACGTGCAAAATTTTTAATGGCATATGACATACTTTGACTTCTCTCCTGACAATCGTTTGGCAAGTTCAATTGATGTCTGGGAATTTGTATCCTTATTCATCTTTGAGACAAGGTATGGAAAGTTTCTATAAATAGATGTTGCAAAAGCAATCTACAGAGATACAAAAAAGTTGGAATTAATTAATAGATAATCATGCACTGAACATACATTGTAATAAGAGGTATAATGCAGGCAGCCAAAGCCAAATCGATTATATATTAATAATTACTGGTCAACTTCATAACCACCAAAATCAGCCAAATTGTTGAAATTTGGAAATTTGTACAAGTGCAAGAATGCTACTGTTGATTGCATATCCCACATGTACTGATGGCAAAGTTCAGATAGTTTCTAATTGGGAAGCTGCATGGATTTGCAGATTATGCTTCTGCGACTGCTAACTTACATGTAGTACATTTCTGTTGCATTATCATCCAGCATGATCTGGCTATTAATAATTATAATGCCAATAAGTTAATTAAATTATAGATCTATTACTGGCCCAGTTCAAACATCAAACTTTTGCTGCGTCAAATCTAATAGCTGCAGATTTTATTTGAGAAGTGTGGTGTCTAACCTAAATGAATCCAGGAGATTTAATCCAAGTTTAAATTTTAGATTTAAGCCTTAAACAAAATTTGTTTAATATCTTGAATTCAGTTGGTTTAGACCTTGTATGTCTGAAATGAAAAATTGAACTATTAGATTCGGCGTGGCAAAAGTTTGACGTTTGAACTTGGACTTACAGTATATAATTTGCAGCTGATTAATTATGCTTTTTGTATACACAGTATGAGGTGGTATAATGCAGACAGAAAATAGTAGGTTATGAAATTGACCAGAAATTATAAGGAAATAAGACACAGGCAAGTCACCAGTGAGGCAAATTAATACATGTAACAGGTGAGACTTGCCATGCACGAGATCATACTGACCTGTTTTGTGATGTGCTGTGTCCCATGAATAAGTGAGTTCAAGAAACCATTAAGAGATTCAAATCCAAAACAGGAGTATGCCCACAGAGGACCAAACAATTGCACAAAGTAGGCAAGATGGCGCAGCAGATGTACATTGTGTGTTTGGCTTTTTATTCCTGTAAATTAAGGGATGAACAAATAAAATATAATATACATTACATTTTTAAGCAATAAACGACAGATTTCCGTGGTTTATTGGCGAAATATACCACGCGGGATGTTGGGAGAACACGAGAAAAGGCCTAGAAAATCACGAGCCGTAGTGCTTTTATAATATAGCAGAAATAATTATAAGCAATAAATAATTATAAGCAAAAGAACTAAAACTAAAAAACTACATTTCGGAGATGAAAATATCAATTCTCCTAAGAATCATCAATGAGCCAATAAGATTGCAGATTACTTCAAGATCGAGCTAGATACAACGAACCTTGTGATTGGCTTGATTTTTGAAAATGACCATGAGATGAGACTAAAAATGGCGTTGAAGAAGCTTGAACATGAAAGTTGTGGACTACAAATTTGCTCTTTTGAGGTACTTTTTTGTACTTTCTTGTGTCTAAGTATACATGTATTCACTGGAAAAAATTTTTTCTTGAATGTGCAAAACTTTTTAAGCAGATTTAGTCTTTTTTAAGACTTTTTTTTTAGCTCTAAAGCTTTGCCGTGAATTTGACGCTGTAAAAGTGAAAGTTTTGGAGCACAAATTTGTCTCTTTTATTAATTGTCTTATGTGTACATGTGCACGTTTTGATCAGAAAATATGTATCTTCGAACTGCAGATATTTCAAAGCAATTGAGAAAATTTTACGGACTTTATCACATTTTCCTTAAGTTTTGCCGTAATTTGCCATGCTGTTGCTTTCCAGTTTTGTTGTCGAAAAAGTTGTAATAACACTGCTGAAACGAACTATTATACATCAAGAAAAGTGATTTGTTGACAAAAATGGTGTCAATAAACTCATTGTTCTTACAAAACTGCCTGTGTTGTGTTATTTATTTTGTGAAAAACTGTCCAAACTTTCATACAACCATACACGATTTCAGATTTGTTTTTATCAGTCGCTTTTCATTGCAAAACAAAGCTTATTGTTTTTGTAAAGAGTCGTGAACTGTAACCTGCTTATGTATTTGGGAACAATTAAATAAAACACTTTACAATGAAAACTTCTCCTGATTTTGTCCTTTTTTACAGCAGAAAGAAAAATGTTGACGACAACTTCCCTCGAAGCCGTGGGTTTACTGGGGAAATATACCACAGCCTTCAAGGAGTTTTCAGCAAATCAGAGCGCGCGTTAGCACTGGCAAAGAGTAGTGTAGAAGCCAATTACGATACTCTGTGGCTGAAATGAGAAAAATTAACTCCTTAATAATGTAAGTCAACTATATTTGAACATTATTGTGTGACAATGCAACATCACAAAAAATCAAACTAATTTGAAGAATTCCCTAAATTTCTTCTGTATAATTTTATCCAATATTGTTTTTACTATATTCCTGCATTTCATACAAATTCATAGCATCCATTAGATTATGGTTGCCACAATCAAACATTACTGTTACTGTTTTCAGATGACATAAACCTTTGAGTATGACAAAATGCTGGTTATATAAGGAATTAAGCCAATTTATCATATGACCCATATTTCCCCACTTGCGCGCTCTTAATAAAACCTTCGGGAAAAGTCACATGATGGGGTCCAAGCAGGCTGACGTAAAAACCCAATCATACGGACCTGCTCGTTTCCACGTGCTGTATTTCTATTTGTATCACAGAGTTTTTTTAGTACTTTTTAAAACAGAAAAAGAGGTCATGTGATAAAATGCTTATTGACTGAGTTAGGTCAGTCAGTACGGCATAACCTTGAGCCAAATATTTGTATCTGTCTGGCCCTCCCACTCAGTCAATAAGTACATAAGAGATTAAAGAAGACCTTATCATCAACAGCATGACTATTGTATGAACAAAAGGTAAAATAGTATGTGTATTAATTCAGTTCATAAGACAGTGGTATGTAAAGTGAGAAACAAGGAGGATATTTCATGCTTCCCATCATGCTCGTTGCACAATGACTAATTTATTATGTATGCATGCATACAAAATTCTTAAATTTGAACCTCAAGAAGAAAGATAAATTAATATGCAATTATTTCCTTGCTGATTTTATCTACTCAACAACATTTACTGTGAATAACATTTGGAGATGTTGTGGCAATAGTATCAATTCTTCACTCTGTGCAAATTAAGAGTTCTTGGTTTAGACTCCTAGATAGTTGCATGGAGGAAAGTATGAAATATTTTCCTTGGTTGAGAAATGAGGTGATTAAACATTGGTATAAACATAAAACACAACAACAACAATAACAATTTCAATATCATAATACCTTTCCAAGTCTTACGATCAACTAGATCCCGTGGACAGCGTGTTATTGTGTCAGTCACCTTGATTGTCATTAATCTTTTATTCAAAAGTGCAACCTGCAATTTAAGCCAAAAATTGTTTAAAGCAATTAAGAAATGGTACACGCTTAGTGTGTCCATTGAGAAATGGATGCAGGTACAATCCTTGCCAAAATTAGTTGGCCCGATGTGAATTTAACGGATATTTGTACAATTGAAGGGCCGGATGTGACCACGGTCTAAGTCGGTTTTTGGGTCGTTTTTCAAAAATCGTTAAAATTGCTCAAAAAAATTTATTGTATGCTTTGTGGCCGTACTATTGGACCCCCCTCCCCCCTGTACAATGTTGCTGCTAGATAAAAGGTATTTTGGACTGATTGCCGAGTGGTAGGTGTCGAGATTTTCACAGCAACATTGTAAAGGGGGCACGGGGGAGTCAATCTCACCACCATTCACTTTTCGCGTGCATCCCGACAATATCGTGCCAACAGTTCTGGCAATGATTGTAGGTTGGTAAGCATAATTAAGACTAGCTTCTTATTTTCAAACTTGTGAGCTTTCAAATCAAAACTTGAAATCTCACTTCTTGATTGAGTTTTCAAGAGAAAATGTGACCTGAGTGTGCATGCATGCACCCATGAAATGGTTTACAGTAAATTAGCCATTCAGAGCACACATTTATTGTATAGCTGCATGTTCAAACTATTAATAATATTGAAAAGGAATAACCTCTCTGACTTAAGGTTGGTGCCTACTAATGGGAAGGTAATTTTTTTGGCCAAAAACCACATGGGTATCAAAGAACCCATCATAGGGAGCTAGAATCCAAGGAAAAAATTGGGGGTCACCGTGCATATTAATGAGTTACACGCCATCAAATGTTGCAAAATCTGCCTATTCTAGAGGCCCAAACAAAAAATCATAAATACCCCATATTTTGAAAAAATGTCAAACTTTTTTTACTAAAACGTTTACAACACAATTCTCTTACTTGTCAATGCCATACGAAATATGAAAAAACAGAATAACAATTTTTTTCAATGACTTTTTACTAGTTTTAGACCTGGTTTGGTTCATGACCGCCAAATGAAAAGTCCAATTTTTGCAATCAAGTTTCAATTTTAAATTCATAAAAGTATTTTAAAATAGTAGGTCAATCTCCACTTTACAATTTACAAAAATAAAAAATAGGGGTATCCGTGCGATTTAGAAAGTTATTTGCCGATAAACGCGCGAAAACTGATCAGAATTCGCGAAAATGATCAAAAATTCCCTAGCCCTCCCCGGAAAGTAGAGCGAATTACAATGCATTGTGGGAAATTTTCAAGATGGCGGCGAAAACAGATCGTTTCTGGTAGAAATGATAGTCAAAACAGGCGTTGTAACTCAGGTTCTATTTATCAACTGTGAATTTCATTCAAACACAGGAGAGGCTAAATGGTTTTCCTTTAATTCTGTAAGTTTATTTTTTCAGAAAGTCGTAAAAAGGCCTTGCTTTTACGATTGCTTTACCGACAAAAATTCAGTGTTTTTGCATGCGCAGAAAGCAGTGCGCGCGGACAATAGTAGGCACCAACCTTAATAGCTATTATTATATTTTGAAAATAATTCAAGAGTTTTGATTGGCTAAGAGCCACCGGATAAATTACCATAGTCGCCGGCTAGCTGCCCAAGTTTGGAGTTATGAAAATGTTGAAAACCATTATTCGAAGTTATGACGTAATTTTCTCGAATATGGAAAATTAGCTTGCGGTATGACGTCACGCTAATTTATGCGGTTCATGCCAAAAGCGGGAAAACAACACAAAGCACAACTGAGTAAGAAATATTTTCAAAAAATAATAAAACAATTATTGAATTCGTTTCTCGTAGGATATGGGGAATTATTAAGGCCGAGGTTGGTGTTATCTGCCTCAGCCTTCGGCTTCGGCAGATAACACCAACCTCGGCCTTAATAATTCCCCATATCCTACTCGACCTCATCCAATAATTGCTTAGTGTTAAACTATAATTATTACTTATAAACCTTCATGAACTCTCTAAAAGGCAATTAAATTAATCAAAGAATTTCAGCTTAATTCAGTGTTGTCCTTGGAAAACAGTGGATACACATTGATCATGGTACTTTATGCAATAAAAACTTGTGTTGAAATTATATAGCAAACATGTACACTTATTAATTGAGCTGTACCTTGTCACCAAGATAGAAACGTTTCCCTCTGTTCACTTTATTTAGCCACAAATTCATTAAGGACTTGACAACACCAAGACAAACATTATGCATCCAATCCACAACAAACCCTTTGACAACATCAAAGGGTTTGAATAAAAGGAATACTGTTGCACCTTTGATACCTTTGACCTGCATAAAAAAAAACACAAGAAAGAATACAATAATTTATAAAAAACAGGAAACTCATTGAAATATGCTGGAATTAATTTCCTTGAATTGTATAGGAAATCGAATGGGTTTGAGTACAGTTTGAGAAAAATTTCAAGAATGCAAGTTAAAATCAAGATTTTTAAATCTTAACTTTCAACTGCACAAGTGATATTTTTCCAAACTGTACAAGAACTCATTCGATTTTCGTTTAATAATATGACCATCAAAATTTTTTTAGCAAAGACAAAAGTGAAAAGCGCAAAGATTTTTGAATTAAAGTCCCTATAACCCCTAGCGTGTTATAACTGAAGTAAATTCTTGTGAGAGAGCAAAGTGAAGACCTTTTTATCCTGTTTTGTCTGACTCCATATTTCCTGAGATATGAAAGTTTCAAATTTCAGTGATGACGTCATTTAAGGGATTACTGCCAACTTCTCATCGCATTTACAGAAAGAGGTCTTTTATTCTATAGCCAAATTTCTCACTAAACAACAGGTTTTACCCATGGAAATAATTGACAAATGAAAAAATTTGAGTGTATCAAATTATCTTGTTTTTGTATAATAAATGAGTCCTTAATTGATGTCATCACATGAAATTTGATACCTTCATATCTCAGGAAATATGGAGTCAGACAAAAAAGGATAAAAGGTCTTCACTTTGCTCTTTCACAGGAATTTACTTTCGTTATAAAATGCTAGGGGTTATAGGCACTTTAAAAACCGTGCGCATGTTCCATGATGTGAAGAATTTAAAGGAGTTGGGTCACGGCAACTGCGCATGCGCGGCGGTTTTGAAAACTGTTCAGCCCAACAAGAAATCAAAGATGGCTAAGTAAGTAGTGTTCTGAGAGAATCCGTTTCCATCGGCGCTCAAACTCGGTTATTTTCGCAACAAGCCTCATTTCTTTCTAGATTCTTAATTTTACTTTAAGTAGAGCTTGTTATTTAAAGAACTCAAGCGTGTTTTAGTACATTCGGATGTCATCCCGAGGAGGGAAACGCTATGGAAGTGGTCGCCGGATGTTGTCGCCGAGAAGCTTCTTGAAAAGTTCAGAGAAGAGAAGCGAAAGTCGTCGCTTGTGGAACCAGAAACACGGGCGGATATGGATCAGGAATGAAGTGCTTTCCACGTTCAAATCTCTCAAGGCGAAATGTGTCTACTCGTCAGACACAGCGTTTGTTCAGCATTTGCTAGCGTATGAACTTCGAAGACAAAGAAGGCGAGTTTGAGAAATTATGCTTTCTTGTTTGTTTGTATTGCAAACTTATGTTTTTAACTAATTTTCTTCTGTTCTCAACAGTTTAGAAGCTAGAAAGTCTCTAAAAGAAAAGAAGAGGAAAGAGAATTTAGGCGATCGACATGAAGGTAACTTTTTAGTTTGAGAAATGTTGACAAAATGTGTGTGAAGTGGCAGGGCTGCCGAAACCGAGCTGCTGGCAATTATCGCGCCGGAGAGAGAGAAATAAACGTTATTTTATAAATTTGTAAATGCAAGTTATGTTTAAGAAGCTTAGTGAAATATTGTTTGTCGATTTTAGATGGAACTATGGCGTTCTCAACTCCGGTAAAGATCAGCAGATACAGTGATTACCTCCAACTCCAACTTGCGAAGAAATCGAGAGCGAAAAAAAACACTAGACGATCTTTTTTCGGAACTAAAGCCCTATGAACTCACTGGGATATAAAAGAATTACATACTTACCGTTCCTGGTGCTTCTTGAGGCGGAGGAGTACTCATTTCTCGGAGTTTATGGATTAGGATCAAGATCCGGCAGTCGAGCGAAAAAGCGCGCGAAACTGGAGTGCCGTCAAAAAAGCCCCCCGAGCATGCGCAGTAACCGTGACACGGAGCATGCGCAGTAACCGTGACACAGCTCCTTTAACTAAAATCCTCATGTTTTATTTTCGCCCCCCCCCAATCGTTAAAATATGCAGAGTTTTGATTGATGCTTGGTAATGTAAGCAGCAAAAGAACTGAGAATTCTGTTGATTTCACTTTTTTGTACAGTGATTTTGAAAAAAAATCAAAATTTGTAACCGACCAATCACAATCAAGAATTATTTTTAATTTTTTATGGTAATGTATTATTAGAAATGAAATGCCACAAAGTATGGTTTTCATAAATCTGGGAAATAAATAGTACCAGTTCATGTGTAACTGGCTAATGAAAACTGGTAAAAGAAAACAGAATCAATTAGAGCCTACAGTACTAATGTGTATTAGAAAAATCTAGTATACTATTACAAATCTTGCATTCTGATTGGCTACTCTACTCACCTACTATTAGTGATAGTAGGTGAGTAGAGAAATAGGGTTCATGAGTGTAAAATTGTTGACACATTTTTACAGATAAAACATGGTTTGTAGACTCTAGTTTGTAGTCATATTTGCCATAAATACAACGAGTGATATTTATAAAAAATAACACGTACAAATGTTAGCATAAATTAAGAATTTTTTAGGCAATTTTGATAAAAAACAGCTCCAGAGTTAAATGGCCTACATCTACGGACTACTCCAAAAAGTAAAAAAAAAAGGCTTTCAAGCCTAAACTAGCTAAGATAACTAAGCAGTATTCAAGTAAGATAGAAAAAGAAATAGTCCAAAGTGAAAAAAATTACTTCTTTCATCTTTTTAGCTTTTCAACTTGCTGCTTTGATCAAATAACCTCTTTTTAGCGGCAGAAAGCTTCTCTCACCAAAAGAGCTGCAACAATTCTCCGAAAAACTATGTGTGAAAAAAGGTCAGTTTTGTGTGAATTTTGATTAAAAACTTTAACTGTAGGCAGCGACGTTCTGCTTTTTATTTTGTTCTTTGACAGTTGGTATATAACAAAACACTTATTGACTGGGACCTCGGGAAAGCAGTATGTTTTGTGGTCCCTCGACCGCCAATGTTTCCCTCGGCTCCGCCTCGGGAAACATTGGAGGTCTCGGGACCACAAAACATACTGTTTCCCTCGGTCCCAGTCAATAAGTGTTAATTGGTTGGTGAAATCCACTTTTTATAGTGGATGTAAATCATAAATGCTAGCTAGCTTATTTGAAGCAGCACAAGTGATCCGACCACCTGTTGTTTTCTTTTTTTTATTGGTAATCAATAGTGTTGCTAAATTTGCTGGCAATTCCTGTTTTGGGGTGACAATTACCCTCAAAAAGAAGCAGAGAAAGAATGAAATGTATTCATGAATGTTTATGGTTGACATTCACCAAAAGTCAATAATATTTCACTAAGACTGCTAAAAGACGCATGCTGACAGGATGGAAACTGCTATAACTGTGCTTTTACTTTATCCTTACAGCTTTTTGTGTGCGAATGACATCTCTTATTGCAGTAACAACACTGTTGTGAGTTCTGATAACCATTTCAGCTGTATATGGCCAGATTCGAAGTAATGGACTTTCACCAGGTACACCTTGTCCTGGATCCTCACACACAGAACAGCCATTTTCCCCATTGAATTGCTTCATGTTGGCCAGTAGTGACTTTCCAGGTAGATCTGAAACAGCCAGTAAAAGAGTTGCCTTTGCCAACCTCTTGCCATTTGGAGTATTCACTGTAATACCTATGTTAAATAAAACAAAGACAGTTCATCTCAGTTTAGAAACAGATTCAAACATAAAGAACAAAGGGGTTATATGTTTTACTTTGTTTCTTCATCCTTACAATCATTGGGTTATAAGTGCCCATCATAATGCAGGGTGTAAAGACAAAAAAGAAACAACAAAGCAGTTGTGCCAGAAAGTATGTAAACAATTTTTTGAAGATCTAAAATATTATGTACTTATTGACTGAGTGGGAGGGCCGGATGGGAAAATATTTGGCTCGAGGTTATGCCATATGGACTGAGCGAAATATTTTCCTGTCCGGCCCGACCTAACTCAGTTAATAAGCATTTTATCCTATGATCTCTTTTTCTGTTTTAAAAAGTGCTAAAAAACTCTGTAATACAAATAGAAATACAGCGCACGGAAACAAGTAGGTTTGTACAGGTTTTTATGGACCCGCTCAGGTCAACCCGTCAACCCCATCACGTGACTTTTCCCGAAGGTTTTATTAAGAGTGCGCGAGTGGGGAAATACGGGTCATATGATAAACATTACTTATTGACTGGGTCAAACTAAATTCTTCAACAACTTCTTTTTAATAAAAAGTGATATAAAACAAATAAGTTAATCAATTCCGTCCAGGATTCCAACACACAACTTTCCATTAGAACCTAGCCTGCCTACAGGCTCTCAAGGGGGAGAGGGGGAGGGGAGAGGAAAGGGAGAGCCTGCACGAAAGCTATTGTTTTGAAAATACACTCCCGTTATGCTTAATTACCCTTAAGGAGCATAAAGGTCAATTTCGGCCAATCATAATTGGAGATAAACATTGTCACAATTTTGACAGTTGACTGATATTCCCCACGTGTCCTGTTTATGGCAAAATTTTCAAGGCCATTGAATTGTTTTTATCGAAATCTTTTTACTCAGTTTGACTGTAAATTCAAAATAACTTCATCGTCTATTATATCCAGTAAGAACAGCATTGTTTACCACTGAAAATGGGCCAGTCTGGTCCATTTCAAATGACAAATGTCATCACTTCAGAAACCTCAGCCAATGAGATGGCTCCGTTCGTGGACGAACGGAGTGTATTTTCAAAACAATAGCGTTCGTGCAGGCTCTCCCTTCCTTTCCTCTCCCCTCCCCTCTCCCTCTCCCCCTCCCCCTGGAGAGCGTGTAGGCAGGCTTATTAGAACCACAATCATGAAGCAGCCATATAATATACCATAATGTACATGACATTCGCTTGGCTGCCTATGGATTTGCCCAAATAATGAATGGGTTACCAGTTCCCAGGGTCCCTCCAATTATCTTGGTTTGGTATTGGGTATTGTGGGATTGCCAGGGGGGAATGAACTTGCAGACTGCATGAAAATTAACAATCAATTTATGTAAAAACTAGTGAACCAAAACTGACAAATTAGACATGCAAATACTCACTTGAATCTAAGCTGTTGGTCTGTCCACAAAAAAGGTCATGTTACTCTTTTCTATCCTGTTATTCAAAGTTTTCTTACAGTTTCCATACATCAATTCTTTTCATAGGTTAGGCCGGCATTAAAGGCCCACTTGGATGAAAATAAATCAAAATTTAAAATTACTTGAAACTTAGTAAAACCTATCCATACGACTCCCAATAATCACCAAAAGCAACATTTTCTTTACGTTCAAACGAGACAAATAGAAATTGTCAAGTATTTTAGCATTTAACTTGTGAGTAAATGACATCAACCCTATTGTTCTTTTAGACTTTATATCAAAATTTCGCTTTGATAATCACACACCAAAAATGTATCAACAATATATTAATTTATTTACATGCAACAACAAGAAGAGTATCATACCGTAATGTTGGTGGAAGTTCATTGATAATGAGATAAATTGGCCAGAAATTCTGCTTATTGGATGACTTAAAAGGAGCCACACCATCAGCATTCAATGAAAATGAAATGTTCAGGGGGTTTTGTTGGCCAAGAAACCCTCCATCAGCAAAAAGCTTTCTATACTCTAGGCCACTGTAAATATCCCTTATCTTTGTGTCTGTCGAAAACCCTCTGTCAAACCTGTACCCCAGCAATTTTATGAAGTCTGAATCTAGAAATAAAAAATATATACATCCAATGTCATTTACATTTCCCACATAATAAGCTATAGGCACCATTACAATATAATGATATTTTTGCCAGTAGGGTTTTGAATGGAGTTGTTGGGTTTCACCCATTCCTTTGGGAATCAAAAGGCAATGAATTGATGGCCATGTTGAATGAACAACCAATAAAATAAAGTTTATTCAAGAAGACTGCTGTGATATCACATACAGGTCTTTCATTGACGTCATGCCTCAGACAAACATACTAAATTTTTCACTTCCTTGAGTGTGATTTCTGTAGTTTAATAACACACCTCCAAATATACTCGTTTCTGATTGGCTGATGAGCTGTGATTTTTTTCTTAATACTGGGCAAATAATTAATTGCAAATGTGCAATTAATTAATTGCACACATCCAGGAACTTTTGGAAGCTAAAGGAAAACCGGCAGCCATAGCAGAGAAACTTTCACTAAGAAGAGGTGATTTAAACATAGTTCTAGCAAGTCAAAAAGCTCAAAAATCAAAAGAAGTACAGATTATCTGATGCTTTTAGAGAATTTTTTTGTATTGTTCGGGACGAAAAGACGAAAAAGAATCAAGATGAAAAGTTATTGAAAGGTAATAAAAAGTTATTATACTCTCATGTATTACCTGTTTATCTTGTTTAAAAAACCTTTTGTCTCAGCTTTTTTCAAACAATGCCATTTTTGTCTTCACAAAAATTAATGACTATTTGCTCACTTACTGAAGAGTTTGTTTTTTGAAGTTGCTTCGCGTTGAAAATAAAATCAACCAAAAACAATGGAATTTTTTCACTTTGGATTATTTCTTTTCATTTTTTACTTGAATACTGATGAGCTACACCTTAGCTAGTTTAGGCTTGAAAGCCTATTTTTTCAATCATTATCACTTTATTAATAGCTTCATCAGGGTGTCAGTCTTTGGAATATGTTAACTTTCCGTCTAATGTTTTTTTGTGATAATTAATCATATGGTTTCGAGTTCAATGTGGAATAAATTCTCACTTGACTGTGTGTTTTCCAAAGAGCTCAAAATGCACACACCCTACAGTGTGAATTAATTCCAAATTGAACTCAATGATTATGCACTCATTTTAGGGCTTGCTCACATGAGAGAGGGTGCCCCTATATAGTATAGTAGGGATAACTCTTTTGTTTTCCTTTCCCTGGGGGACACAAAACCAAAGAGTTATCCCTACTACATAGGGGCACCCTCTCTCATGTGAAGGGGCCCTTAGTCTTTTTTAGGTGGATCTTTGTTTACAATTTTTGTCCATTAGCATAGGCATTTCTCTTTTCAACCAAATAAACACCAAATCAACTCTGAATACTGAAAGGGTATGGCAAAATTAGGTTTCTTTGAAAATGTGAGCTTGACACAAGTAATAGTTTTTGCGTGATTCGGTTTTAAAAACTCTCAATTTTACAGAGAATGTATTGGCTCAGCACTTTAGCCACCCAGAAATCTGAAAGAAAATTGAAAACTTATATCTCGCATAATATTGCATACAAAGGGCTAAAAATTTCATAGATTTCTTATAATTTATAACAAAACTCTCAAAAGTTAATTTGTAATTTAATATTCTATAAACTCATGTCTATTACATAGTTATTCAAAAACCCTTATTAACAAGATCATTGTTTGATTGATTTTGAATCCCCCCCAGGCAGAGGGAAGAAGGGCTTAACTTACCTCTGTAAAGCTGGCGTAGTCTGTGTTGGATATCCAGCTCTAAGAAATGTTCCACTTTTGCTGATCTGGTATTCTTACATTTCCTTTTCGTACACTTATTTGTTTGGATTTGACCGAGACAAATAGAACAGTACGCATGTTTCGTAGGTAAAGGTTCTCCAAACAAATCAATGAAGTATTTCTTTAGTAAATGTGCCGAAGAAACAAACTTGTGGCCACTGGGCAAGAGAGTACACACTAACTTTACCAAATCAACAAGTGCTTGGCCAGTCAGTTTGTGTCGGAGTGCAAAAAGCATTACAAGTACAAATGCTCCAAGTTTAGAAACACTTGATCCATTGAACAGTGGCACTTCGTCATCTTGAGAGCGGTTTTCGGCAGTAAAATCCAGCTCCTCGTCACTCTCATCCGCTGTTTCTGTTTCGTCACTTTCATCCCCTGTTTTTGTTTCATCACTTGATTCATCTTTGTTGTCCACAGACTCTGCAGACGAAAACTCGTCATCCGTACTGTTATTCAATAATTCTTCCACGTCGAAAACACTAGAATAATCGAGCTCCTCTGCACTGGACTCGTTAACGTTGCTCTCAAAAATGAGAGACTGATTATCTTGCACCTCGATCTCATCGGTTTCAATCGGTTCTCGAGACAACTCAAGAAACACATTTTCATTTTCCGCATTTTTTAACTGTCTATTTTTGTTGTACCAGACTGTACTTCTTGGAACTTTTGCTTCTTTACTAACTGCCCAAACCTTGCATTTGAGCATATTAGCGGTATTTTCAGGTTAGCACAACGGCAAAACTTTTCTCATCGCTGAAGCGGCAGTGTCCGGTCAAAGATGGCAGCAAAGAATAGCTCCCGAATCGTTCGTGATTAGTTGAAATCCCTTTGAATCATCTAGTAATATGCGCCCCGATACACGAAAACGCAGCAAGCCTGTATGGTTAAAAGAACAACCTTTCATCATAGTCCGATTTGTGGACGATGGCGTCACGAAAAAGGTGGTGGAAAGTGACATATGGATGATAAAGCACGATGACCTTGCAGCCCCCATGACAGGGACTTTCGCAGAAAATTATTTAGAAAAAGGAAACGAAGTCTTCTGCTACTACAAAACTACAAGCGACAAAAAACAATACTTCAAAGGCAGTATAATCGATGTTTCAGAACCGGCCTGGGATTTTGAAGCCGAGGGTGAAGACGACGCTGGCGGTAAGTAAGCTTGAGGGCGCCCTGTGAGCAGAATCGGTTTCTTTTCTTGGGTAATCGGTACGTCCTAGCTAGTGGTACGATTATTCAGAGTTAACTCTGAATTATTAGAGATTAATTAATTGAGTAACAATCTGCTCACGATCATTTTTGTAGAAAATCGAAGCAGCAAAAAAGTTAAGAAGGCGAAGAAACAAACCAAACAGAACAAGCCGCAAAAAGAAGCCGACGAAGAGGTGTGAAATGAAGAGAAATGAGCCATTAAGGTGGCTCGATATAGTTTTTTTATTGACCATACTTACTCTTGAAAAACCAAAACGGTTTTTACACTAGGACTTTAATCAAAGTTTTGATTCGTTTTAATTTTTGTCTATTTCACTGTTAACACACTATAAAGGCAATGTTTACCCGTTTTTTTTTTTTGGGGGGGGGGAATTTCGGCAAATTTTGGTGCTGTGACTTGTACTGACAAAGAATTATTATTGTTATTCTTATTAGAGTGGTTTTCATAAACCCGTGAAATACTTACCAATTTATTTACTGCTATTTTTGTTTTCTTTTGTTCCATACACGCTATTAAAAAGTAAATGGTATTAATTGTTTCACGGGTTTTTGAAAACCACTCTGTTATTATTATTATTATTATTATTATTATAAATATTATTATTTCAAGTAGTAGTAGTAGTAGTATAGGTAATCATATGGTTTCGAGTTCAATTTGTATAGGAAATTACACCTTTGTTCTCGAAGAATTAATGAAAAATACCGCGCGTATTTGATGAAAGTGGCTTAATACCACGAGTGCATAGTACAAGTGTTATTAAGCTACTTTTATCAAATACAAGCAGTATTTTTCATTAATTCTTCGAGAACTAAGGTGTAATTTCCTATTAATCTCACATCAACAAAAAATACGAGCTATTCTAGTCCTTTTGCATTCCGTGACCATGAGAGTGGATGTTGCAAAGGTCCCGGATGAGTGCAATTATTTGATTGCACAGAATTATGAAAAAAGCCAATCAGAATCGAGGACTTTTTGTAGGTGTGTTATTAGGAATTTATTTGCACGAGTCTGTTTTTCAAAGGGCGAGTGCTATTTGAGCTCTTTGAAAAACTCACGAGTGTAAATTAATTTCAAATGAAACGAGAAACTCCATATATGAATACTTATTAATAATATGCATGAAAAACACAATTCGACAAAAGTTTGAACACATGGTCAGTCGGCGAAGCCATGAAAACAGATATTGAACAACTGTTTTCCAGCTTAAGAAAACTCTAACTTTTCTTATTTCAAAGGACCAAAAATGTTTTCTCCAAAGAACGGTCAATCAAATCAAAAGTGTGTTACTTAAAATTTTACAAAACTTACATTTTAGACGGGTCCAGTCAGTCAGCTTTCCATGTAGCACGATTTTTGATTTAGTAAGTTACTGCATGAGCAAACTCTGTGTTTTTGAAATCTGTATCATCTTTTTTTCTTCTGTCCAAATGAGGATGAACCTTCCAGGTTTTCAAATGTCTGCTTGGATTTTCAAGAGAAACAGTAAATCTTTCCATTTTATGTTGTGAATTTATGGCAAATCTTGACATTTTGCTGACGAGACTTTAGCAAATGGCGGCTGAATCTGTAGTTGTACCCAAAAGCAGTTTTTGGCTCATTTTCTTTGTGAAGATCTACTCAAGGCTTCTTCATTTGACTTCAAAAAGTGAAAAAAGACTTGCTTTATATTCCATTGAGGTTAGAAACACAGATAACTCCAGTTTACTGCACTAAGGGTCAAAGCTTCACTTCACTATTCACCTCACTTTGCAATCGTTTTTGTTTGAATGGCGGCAAATTTGGGAACGCGCGCCGTTTGAAGCTACAAAATCCCGCCAAAAATAGCAAGAGCAAGTCAGACCAAGAGACCATAATACTAAGAGAGCGAAGCTCGGTATTGATGTCTGTGCGATGTTCGCGGCGACTATAAGGCTATTTTTAGTAACTTCGCCATCGCGCGCGCAAGGGCTCAAACAATAGGGCTTGTAAGTGATGATGTATTTCCGTTGATTTTCGAACGATTTTTCACTTCCGGGTCCAAACGAGAAATATACGAGCGAAGACCAGTTTGAAACCGACTACAGTTCACCAAACTGCAAATATCTGAACAAATTACGCTTTACTTACAGAATGAACATTATGGCATACAAAACTAATGGTCAATTTAAGATTGTAAAGCGTTTTTGAAGAAAATTACAAGCATTAACCGTGAAAGAACACTACTATAACATCCAACCGTCGTTTTAGCGTTTTTGTTTACTCCACAAAGAAATCATTTTTTCTTACATTGAAACAAATTTTAGTGTATTTTGTACTTGATTTCTTTTAGTTCTAGTTGCTATAAGTTGATTTATTTTGTTTTCTATTTTGTGTTTTTGAAATGATTACTCTGTGAAAACAGAGCAGAATGCCGCCAACCACATTTAGTACTTTTGACAATCTAGATTAATGACTTTTGATATTGAGATAAACATTCAGTTACTAGTAATGAGTATCTTTTGGAAATCGAGTTAACTTAATGTCATATAAATAATATTATGTTTTAAGTTGTTTGCAAAAAATGCCCCTGTGGTCCGGCGTCGATTCTTGTGATAATGATGAAGACACGAGTTCAGTTGAGTTTACTTGTGTTGGCTATGTTTCTCTCTTGTTTATTTCTTCCTAGTAAAGAAAAACAGAGTTTGTTATAGTTAAAATTTACATGCAGCTGAACGTAAAGACGAAAAAACACGTTTGTTTTCCAAAATTTACAAGATTCTTTGAGTTTCATTCATGTACTCGGCAAACTAACGATTTGCAATAAAAGTCGAGCAAGGCTACACCAAATCGATTTGTACAGTGCTTATATTTTACCTTTGCTACAGGCTATCTGAAAACAAAGTAATTGTTTTCGTTTCTACTGATTGAAAAAGTCGAATGGTCCAGGCTTTTGTTGTACAAATTGCCAACTGCAGACTTGTGCCCTTGGTGGTGCTTGAAAAACAAAGCTGTCGGCTTTTGAATTCTTTTGTTTGAGAGCCTTGCGCGCGCGATGGCGAAGTTACTAAAATAGCCTTAGTCGCCGCGAACATCGCACAGATATCAATAGCAAGCTTTGCTCTCTTAGTATTATGGTCTCTTGGTCAGACAACATTTTTCAACCAGAGTTTTTTTTTTGTTCTGTACTATAAACTTGCAGTGCAGTGCAAATTACTTTTTCCTGTGTTGTTAGTGATTAACATCGCTGCTCTCAGCCAATCAGAATCGAGTAAATTTTTCATGTATATTATGATTATGATTATTAGAGTGAACGCACTTAATCCGTGAAACATAAATAGTATAAAATAGTACCAAATTATGGTAATTCCTTTGTTTCCTATTGTCTAATCAACACTATTTAGTAGTAATTAGTAGTATTTGTTTCACGGATTAAGTGCATGCACTCTATTATTATTGTTTATTAATATCTTTATTAGCTGAAAGCCAGTAAAATTGAAACGAGGCAAAACAAAAAAAACGAGGATAGTGCCAAATATGACGACAACATGTTGCAAAGTCAGCAAATTCTGTCAGAGGTTGAGGTGAGGGTTAAAATACTAAGTTATCTTTATATATATATTTTCCGGTCATTCACAATATAAAGGTGGCAAGGTTAGGCTTTTCTTCAGAGTCCCCCCAGTAAACCTCAATGAATGTCTGTGCACTGTGTATAAACATAGATTTAACTTCAACATTGTTTTTGATAGGTTACCGAAGAAAATATTCACAACATGAAGAACGTGATCTCCACAGATGAAGCTTTGTTTCAGGTAATTTATCTTTATCTGATTTAAGTCTTTGTTTTAGAGAGTCTTCCAAAACAAAGATAGTTGCTGCAACATGATTGGGCATCTACATTGAGCTCTCAGCATATTTCTAGGCAATTGAAGTTAAATGGTCATCTTAATTGGTTTCATTGACATATATAGGCTATTCGTTTTAAAAACCATTAGTCATGTTCATAAATTCAGTTCACACGATTTTTTATCTTGGTATTAATTTTAAATTTTGTGTACAAATTTCGCGGGGTTTTTTACTCGCGATTTATTTCTAATCGCGCGCAAAGATCGCTAAATTAAAGACGCGCGAAAATAAGAACAAATAAGTTAATGCACCAAACGCAATATTTTTTAGGGCAATTTTTGCTTATCAACAATTATCTTCTTTTTAATATACCTATAGGAAATGTTTCTTAATTTTACAAAACAAATAAACAAAAGAATGGACACGCTCGAACAAAAAATTGACAAATTGTTGTACAAAAAAAAGGTTAGTAAAAGTCAAGTTGAAGGTTATTTGTGTCAATTCCCAAGTTGGGGCTGTCCCTGGGTCTGAACTGGGAATCTGTTTTACCTTTCCTGTTTGAAAACTTGTTAAAAAAATAGAACAGATTCCCAAGTTACATTAAAGCCCCATATTTGACAAGTTGAGAATTGGATTTTTTTCCCATGATAGTGCATACATATATTAATTGCTATACGGATTGAAATGCAATGATTTGGTTCCAACATAGTTAATAGGGATATTACAGCAGAAATCCTTGCATTGTGACCATGCAGCAAGTTTGTTTGATTTTGGTAGTTTTTGCAAACCGTCGATACCCAAATCAGACCGAACTATCTTGCTGGTCATGATGGAATGATTTTGGCTGTATAAAAATTATAATTCAGAGTATGGGTCAGTGGCAAGGGTGGTGCAGCTAGTGGTTGAGCCAGCCACTTGGCTCTCACAGCTGTAGTCTGGGTTTGAATACTTAAATAAACAGTTGATTATTGTTGTTTATTCATTGCCTTTCAGAAGAACTCATCTTATGGTCAAAGACAGCTCAAATTTTTAGAAAACAACCAGCTGTCTGGCGAGTCTACAGAAATTGATGTGACTTCATCCAAAACTAAGTCTCCATTATCACCAACCTCATCTTTGTATAGTGAAAAACTGCCCATAGAAATTGATTGTGCAGTTGCAATTACTAAGCCTCCTCCACCAACTACACCAACTGCACCAACTACACCAACTGCACCAACTGCTTCAAAACCAATACAGTCTGCAGTAACTGCAACATCTTCTCAATGCAGCGATGAAAATGATATGGGTAGGTATAATATTATTAACTGGACAATTAAAAGGTGTAATTGGCAGTTTATAAATCCACATGGTATAATAAGTTTCAATCAACAAGAAAAAGGAAAAGTACAGTGCATCACAGCTACAGTACAGGGAATTACATTTGATTCCATCCATAGCTCCCATGAAACAGCTTGTTTTGCAGCTGGGTTATCATAAATAGTACGTATCAAACTTGCTGAAAGCTGAAAGCGAAAATACAATGACAAAGTAAACATGGTTTGAGCCGAGCGAGTTTTCGAAATGACTTTCTTCACAAATGTCTCCAGACTGCAAATGAACTAAGTAAGCATTGCCAATACATTTACAATTTACAGGATAGAAAAACGTTTAGATCCTAATACCTACACATTAAACGATAGATAAAAAATATTAAAATTACATAAGCCGGCTTATAAAACTTACGTTTTCAGATGAAAAATGTGATTCAAACGGTCATGCAGACGCTGGTTTGCCACGCTACAGCTGCGCTTCTTGTGCTAATAATACAGATTCAAAAATTTCTCACTGCTGATTGGCTAAGAGCAGTGCAATTTATTTGAAACACCAGTGCAAAAAGTTGAAACACCAGTGCCGAAAAGTTGAAATACTTTTCTGTGATTGGTATAGAAAACACAGGTAAACAAAGGCATTTTTTGCATTTTTTGTGGATTAAGGTCATGCTTTTTGCTTTCTAAAAAAGCTTTTAGATTCAAAGTTAAATGGATTTTAGTTTTCTTCGTTATAAATATGAAAAAATTGTCAAAAAAAGCTTATCCTTGTTCATTTACTTCGTATTTCTCCATCAAATTAATGCACGCGCGCGCGAGAACCATTTCCAGTTTTCTTATATAAAGTATGAGGTTTGTTCGAAATTTTTGAATTTGTAATATTAATAAGAAATCATATGGTTTGTCAAAACCATATGATTTCCTATACATACAACACACTGTTCGTTCACAATGCTCGGTTTGGGCTCAGAGAAACGCATGTCGTCAGCTAACTTACGGCTCGTGAAAACAAGTTGAATTGCGCCGTCGATTTTCTTGCTGAGAGCGCGTAGATATAATACCTATTTATAATGCAACTAATTTAAATTTATAACTGTTAATTTTTAATTATTTAACAGTTATCGTTGGAGATCCAAAATATGGCATTAAAGCTTTGGAAAAATGCCTTAAAGCTGTTGAGAAGAATTCTCATACAACAGGCACCCTGGCCTTAAATCTACTTGATTGTTTGGTGGCCAGGGAGATACAGAAAGTGTCCAATATTTCTGGCCAAAACGGCAAGAGCAAACTGGACGAAATGGTTTTACTTGCCATTAAAAGTGAGTATGCAATTATAGATAATATTATATACAAAGTCAACCGTTAATGCCTTTTTATATTCTTTTGCAGCACATGTACAAAGAGTACATAAACTAAGCGACACGGACATCGAAGAGGCCTGGGGAGGAAAGAAGGGCCTTCGGCAAAAAATTGCGGACAAGTGCCGCAACCATCAAAAGAGAGAGAAGGATAAATAGATGAGTAAAAGTTAATTTGATGACTTTTTTTGAACATGCAGTCTTCATTATAAGAAACACATTTTGTAAGGAAATTATCTATTAACTATACATAATGGATTCCTTACGTGTTTCTATGAAGACTGTTGCAAGTTCATAAGAAGATTCACATTTATTTATCTTTCTCTCTCTTTTGATTATTTTTATCACATTTCTTGGCCATGGACTTACAATTAATTATTCATGCAAGTTGCATTTTTTTCTAAAATTGGCCTTGAATGTTACTTATTCTTTGAGGCCGGTTGTACGAAGGGCGAATAGCGCTATCCAGCGGATAAATCCTTATAAAATCTATACAAAACCTATGCAGTAGATAACTCTTATCCGGTGGATAACTTTATCCAACCTTCGTACAACCGGGCCCTGGCTTAAATCTTGTTAATTTAATCCCATGCAAGACAGACAGATTAAATATTGGTCATCCCTCGATTTTTGTAAAAACAATTTGATAATCAATATACATTCTTTTTTTTTCTATTTTTCCCATGGTGTTTTGGGTAATTTTAGCTCATCACATATAGTATAGCTTTGAAAATAGTCCTTGGGAATTTTTTTATAATAATTAGGTCATTGAAAAGTCTTATGGAAAAGTCATGTAATATTTTTATTCAGGTTCTGTATGAATTCATATATGCATGTAATCAATTTTAAATATATAACACATTTTTATATTGTAAATTGAATTAATTTTTCTTTATCGTAATTTTGATGATTTCATTGTCTCAGATTTCTTGGTGGGATCCCAGCTCAGAGATATAGTCTGGGATCCACCTCATGGTGCCAGATATATCTGGGAGTATGCCTTGGGATATCCCAGCTGGAATCCCAACCAGTTTGGTGGGATCCCAACTGGGTTGTTGAGATCCCAACTGGGTTGGTCAGGGAACCCAACTGGGATCCTATCTGGGATCCCAGCTGGGATGTCTAATAATCCCGGCTGGGATGGTGGGATCCCAAGTGGTTTGGATCCCGGGTTGGTCAGGGATCCCAACTGGGATCCTATCTGGGATCCCAGCTGGGATGTCTAATAATCCCGGCTGGGATGGTGGGATCCCGTTTGGCGGGATCCCAACTGGTTTGGTGGGATCCCAACTGGGTTGGTCAGAGATCCCAACTGGGATCCTATCTGGGATCCCAGCTGGGATGTCTAATAATCCCGGCTGGGATGGTGGGATCCCGTTTGGTGGGATCCCAACTGGTTTGGTGGGATCCCAACTGGGTTGGTCAGGGATCCCAACTGGGATCCTATCTGGGATCCCAGCTGGGATGTCTAATAATCCCGGCTGGGATGGTGGGATCCCAAGTGGTTTGGAGAATCCCAACTGGTTTGGTGGGATCCCAACTGATTTTGGTGGGATCCCAACTGTTGGTGGGATCCCGGATGTCTAATAATCCCGGTTGGGATCAGCCGGGATCCCACCTGCAAAAAAGTTGGGATCCCGGCTGGGATAGACGGGATCCCGACTCTTATTTTTACCTGGGAGTACTTGTTTTGAGGAAATGTAGTTCCTTAAAATAAGTAAATTTAGAACATCGTTTTGAGGCAAATGTGAGGACACATGTCAGAAAATAAGTTAACAATAAAATTAGAAATTTTAGAGTGCAGAGTTTAGAATAGCTTTTTGAATCCAGTACAGAAAAGTTTGTTTTCAAACACTTACCACTGCCTGATAACGTGTGCTTCGTCGATAGCTAATGCACAAAGGTTTCTTGAATAAATTGAATTCTGCAGCATTGCTCGCCATCGAAATTTCTCAGCTCCTATCTCGAACCCTTCATCTAGCGAAGCCATCTTGTTTTCGACTTGGCGCGAGTGGTTCCTGGTTTTTGGGAACTAAGCCGTGATTGGCCAATCAATTGGAAAGGAATGTCTGGCTCGGGAAAGCAGCCACTTCTTAGGGGAGGAATCCTTGCGTGACGGCACTAGGAGCGGCTGCGAGGGAGACTATTCTTCACCAGACCAGATTACGAGATAACTAATTTGTTCTTCCCCAGTGTTGCCCTTCAGGGGCCCAGAAAAATATAACTCACATGTTGCTTTAAATTAATAATTTAAGAGCTTGAGGGACATCTGATGCATGCCAGTCCATACATGGACCGGTGAGTTTGGCCATTGCTTCATTGTATGTTGTTTCGTCTTGACTTGCATTGAAGACAAAAAATATTATACCAACCTGGTATTTGGTATTCATATTTATCTTGATTTTTCAAGCCACTCTGACACCACGTAGTTTTGGGTTCACAAAACTGAATTTTATTACTAGAGCGAGTTCGTATAACCCATGTTTTAAATGCTAATGAGTTCTGCTTGTATGCTAATGTGGGCACTGAGCCATTTCATGAAAGAAACACAAGTATAATTACTTTATGCGCGAGATAAATCCCATTTTCAATAAATTACACTTTTTTGACAATTAAAGGTGTTCTTTAATTCAGCAACAGAACATAACTATAGCTTTGACAATTCGTTTATGCATAGGTCCAATGAATGCATTTTTATTAGTTTCAGGTGATCACTTTTTGGTTTGCTTCAGATAAACATCGACTTTTGATAAAAACTGGTTTACATTATCCATAGTTTTCACAGGTTTTTCGCACATTTGTTTGTGTGCTTCTTGTGCCTCCTGTGCGGTGGCCATGCAGTAAAAGTGTAAAGGAGTAAATTATAGTTAGCAAATTTATTCCCCCTGGCAAAAAACCTATTTAACAAAACATCCGCTTTGAAAACACATTGTACAAAACTCTTAAATCGTCTCGAAAGTCGAAAGAAAAAGATAACGCACGCTACATTGTATTATAAGGCTGTTTTGTGCTTAAATAGCTTGGAAGAGCCTTACTCTTCTCTCTGCGAGAAAAGTAGCAAGTTCAACGCATATGGGCATAAGCCAATGCGGATGGCGCCATATCTGACTCACTGCCTTGTAAGTCTTCATGTTTTGAAAAACGTGTTCCACTTTGATCCTCCTCTTTGCTAATTTACGGTTAAACCTTCGCACTCTTCTTCTTTCCCTGTTGTTGAGTAGATGCATCTGGCCGGCCCTGACTGGTGTTAAAAGTGGCGCACCATCAGGGTATGCTTTGTCTTCTAGTAAAAGTGCATTGGGCGGTAGTGCTAGATTGTGTCCGGGTCCAATAGGTTCCATCAGCCTGAATGACAGGGCATCATGAGTATTCCCCATAAATCCCACCTGAAGGAATCGGATATGCCCTTCTGTGTCCATGATAAGCTGGGTATTCATGAGGTGATAGTGCCTGTGCCCATTGTAATACAATCTTTGAGGCTCTGTCAATGGCCGATATGGGGTGTAACATCAATAGCGCCAACGACATGGGGGAATTCGGGCCAGTTCCCCATGAGATTGTTCCACTCATTTAAATTTGGCCAAACTAATTGATTTTTGAAATATCCCCAAAACACAGGCAAAATCTTGTAGACAATTCGTATGACAGAGGTGGGGTCAATGTCAAACAGCAGTGCAAGTGAGTCGACATGCGGATACTTGCGCATTAAGACCAGGAGCACTTGGTTAACGATACTGATCTTCTGACGACGTTGTCTAATTCTTTGAGCCCCATCAGCAGTTAAACAAAAGATAGTAGGCATTAAATCGTTTGCAATTCTCTCAAAAGAACCTGGGGTTTCTCCAGTATTTTTCCAAAATAGCCATGCTTGTCCTGAAATTAAACCAAAGACGTCACGACCGACAAAAGGAGAACCATGAAAATTGGGCATTAAACGTTGTATAAGTGGAAGACGACCTTCATCTAGAGGAAGCTGCAAAGACGTCAGAAGTAGCAAAAATCCGAGAACAGCTAAGAGCACAGCTTGTATCTCGTGTTCGTCCATATTTTTCGTCGTGTTCGTCACAAGTGCACTCAGCTGTGATTTTGTATTGGAATTAAACAAAATAAATATGCCGTGAAATTAGATGTTTTTGCTTTACTGCTATTTTTCTAATTTGTGCGTGGAATGATGTGAATTTCTTTGTTTAAATTATCACGTACGTGTATCATGTAAGTTTGTTTCTTTGTCTTCCAATCAAGAATAGATCGATACGGGTTTGAGTTTTGCAGCTTCAACAAAAGAAAGTCACATCCCGCACAAACTTTGTTGTCACCTATTGTTTAATTTTATGGCGCATGAAGTTTGAAAATAATGGTAAAGTGAAAAGGCCTATTTCATCGTTTGTGTGTTGAATTGTCTAATTTTCACGTGCTTCTTAATTAGTCCGTGTATGTACAGATCAATTTTAGTGTTTTGCTGTACGATTCAAAGGAGATTAACACCAGAATGTCAAGTTTATGGCGGCCATGGGAAGAGGAAACCCACACCCAGAGAAATACTGTTGAGGGTGCAGGTAATTGAATGAACTAAGTTTTACTGTTTCTCGTTTAGGAAGAAAATAATGTTACATTCGATACTGGATAACACAATTATAAAGGTTGCGGACTTATGTTATTCCTGAATTTGTAGACAAGCGGCGGCGTGTTACTGTTGGAGAGAAAGAGAAGACATTTATTGTTGATGCATACAACAGATGCCATGGGAAAGCCTGGCAAGAAGTAATCGCTTTTGTTCGCCAAAGCGTTGTAGATGCTAATCTACCACATCATGTCGTTAACCTGTACTTAACACAGCCAGAAGAACGGCTAACTAATAGAATGCGAAGAATTGTGAATGAAGCCTTGCGTTCTGCATCGTCGTCCAGCTCCAAAGTGGAATCGACCAGCCAAGCAGAAACCCCGCCATTACTTGTAAATAAGATGCAGTATGCAAAGAAGTTGTCTCCGGCGCAACGAAAGAGGGAAGCTGTCAAGTGTAAAATCAACTCGGAATTAGTGCTTGATAGTGGTAGCAGTAGCACTGATGATGATAAGCCTACCAAGTCACAGAAAAAGGAAGGGAAGACCACAGCACAGGAAGCGCACAAACAAATGTGCGAAAAAGCGGTGAAAACTATGGATAATGTAAACCATTTTTTATCAAAAGTCGATGTTTATCTGAAGCAAGCCAAAAAGTGATCACCTGAAACTAATAAAAATGCATTGGACCTATGCATATTGAGAAGTGTTTAACGAATTGTCAAAGCTATAGTTATGTTCTGTTTCTGAATTAAAGAACACCTTTAATTGTCAAAAAAGTGTAATTTATTGAAAATGGGATTTATCTCGCGCATAAAGTAATTATACTTGTGTTTCTTTCATGAAATGGCTCAGTGCCCACATTAGCATACAAGCAGAACTCATTAGCATTTAAAACATGGGTTATACGAACTCGCTCTACTAGCAACGAGTTCACATAAAAGAACAAAATGGTGGCTACAAGAAAAGGTGCCAATAACCTAATTAACATGTTGACAAATATGGGCATGTGATGTAGGGTCACTTAGGAAACTTGAACGATGGACTGAAATTGAATGTATAGTGTTAAAAGTCAAAATATCCAAGTCGTGGATTACATTCTTTGGCTCTATAGACCTCCCTCTTTGACAAAAAACGTTTGGAAAATGGAACTCAATTTACCTCTAGAGATGGTTACTGAGAACGCAGAGTGTGTTTTTCTTTTAGGTGACTTCAATTGTGATATGCTTCATCCAAATAAACCAAGATGGTCGTGACCCACAACACTTGTTGGACATACATAGCTTTATTAATGTAATTAATTCTGCTACTCGAACAGCTTCTTCAAGTGAAATATTGATTGATCTGATATTAACCAATAGCAAGAACAGGATTCTCACTGCTGGAGTGGTTGAGCCCCATGTCAGCAACCACTGCTTGGTGTATGCCATTCTAAGGTCCTATATGCCCAGATCGTGCTTGCAAAAAGTAAGCCTCAAAACCTATAATGTTGACAATTTCACGGCTGACTTGAGTACTGCACTATTTTTGACTGTCATGAATATTTTTGATGATGTGGGCGACAAAGTCTATGTATTTGAATCGCTCTATTGTCAAAGACTTAATGAACATGCACCTATGCAACAATATTGTAACGTGGCAATCACGTTCCATATCTAACTAATGAATGTAGGAGCGCTATCCGCAAACGCAATCTCCTGTGCTAAAAAAATTCTTCAAAGATAAAACGGATGCTAATTATCATTAGCACCCGGTACGCTATATATTAAAATTATCATCGGGTATGCTAGTGCAAGGATTTTGTTTTGCCCATTTTTCAGTATTGCAGTAGCGTGTGGCATTTTTGTGGTGTGAGAAACTCTGACAAGTTGGAACTGCTTCATAAATAAGTGCTTTGCTCTGTATTAGATGACCATAAGAGTCCATGACACTCTTCTTAAGAAAGTAGGAATGACCTAATTGAAAGATAGAAGAATTCAAGACATGCTTATTGTTTTGTATAAGTGCTTATCAGGGAATGCGCCATCCTATCTAACGTCTCTTTTTCGTACTAGATCTGTGTGCTATGATCTAAGAGGTAAATGCAAGCTATGCTTACCTAAAGTTAATACCACTAGATTTGGTCTTAAATCATTTCAATATTCAGTAACAAATATCTGGAATAATTTAAATGATTTAACTAGAAAGGCACCTAGCCTTAAGAACTTTTGCTGCCAAGCGAGCGAGCCTCAGTGAGCGAGCACCGGCAGCATTCCTATTTTAGTCATCTGATTTGAGAAAACGGTCACCCTGTGGATTCAACCACCTATCAAACCAGTTAAAACCAGTTTTATATTCGATAGCAGTTAGCCAATAAAAACAGTAAAAGTACTGGGAAAGTTGAACAAACCTGTTCACAAACCGGTTCTAGGTTCTCACATATGAGCTGAGGCCGAAAAAATTGAGTTTCATTGCACCGCCCTGGGGACATAGTAAACTTGGTATCAAATTAAAGCTTATGAGCCATATTTTAAGAATTGACTTGTTTCCAAGCTTCAAACTTGTGCAGTAATGAGAAAATTACCAAAAACTAAGAGGGGATGGGTGGGGAGAAATTGTCCTTATCTTTTCATACATAACACAAAAATGTCAAAATTACTTCATATTGGCCAGCAATAATAACCAAGTCAAGTTTAAGTGATATGCTTTACTTTTGCGTCATAACGGTTTCATTGCAACTGTTAATGGGAACTTTTTGGCCAACAAGCTAATTTTTACAAATTCTACTGATATTTAAAGATAAAGTTTATTTTGTCATAGATTAATTGTCAAAATAGTGCTAAATCTTGATTATGTGCTTTAATATTTTCTTAACTTCTATAAATAAATACTGTACTTGTGATTGGTTTTTATAACGTTTTTATAACAACAAATGGTCTGTTTGGGAACCCTTTGGAGAAAAAATGTTTGAGAAAAATTAACAATTTGTATGGAACTATCAACCAATCATTGTAAAAGTAGAACAGGACATATAGTACTAATATTATATATAACTTGGCAACATTGTGCATAATAGACCACTGGTTGGTTGCCATAGTAAAGGTTTACAATGTCCTTGCACACTAATAATGATATAGAGCCTGCTTTAAGGTTGTATTTCCAAAATACAACCTTAACACTTCCTTTCTTTAATCCATACGTTTCCCACACATTTCAAATAGTTTACAATTTGAAATAGTTCAAACAGTTTTTTACTATTTGACTTACAAATCAAATATATAATGCCAAATAAATTTAATTTTTTTAAAATGTTATAAAATTTAAATTTAATCTTTTTTATAACTTAACTCATCTGGATTATATCAATAAATGAGGTCCTCATGTTTTAATTGTGTTAATTAAGTAAAAAGATCAGTGGGGACAGCCTGTGGTCTTTCAATTGTATTTTGTCCCATGATGTTTTGGAACCATTTTTCCCATGATGCTTTGTACACTGCACTCGTGACAAAAAGCATCTGCCATCTTGAATTCTGTTTGGTGAATAACTCTACAAAAATCACGTTTTCCATCAATATTTCAAAAAAAAGGTAAGATTTGAATTGAAAAATAACACTTCAGAAATAAGTTTCATTTGAAAATTGCAAAAAATGTAGCTATTTCTGTTTAGTTTTTTAGAGAAATAGGAGATTCACCATACGAACTGTACTTAAGTATAACTTTCGGCAAATGCTCTTTTTGTTACTAAACCTGATTTTTTAAACTAAAACTTTTCACATTTCTTTACAAAGCATCCTGATCTGGTTGTCATACGAAATATGGAATGCAGCTCAATGAAAAAATAATGATGGTGTAAGTAATTGCTTAGCTAATTGACCAGAAAAACTGTTTATAATGAATATGGGCAGAATGTTTTTAATATACTTATTCAACTTTTACCGGTCAAAAACCTTTAATCAGCATTTATATTATTGTGCCTTACCTGTCAGATATATATGAAATGTTATCATTGCTAGTCGATTGACAATGACAGAAATAGAACCAGTGGAGTCAATAGAATCTGTTACTACTGATTCTCAACCGAACTGGATAAAGTGTCTTTGTCACATAACTGAAAGTGATGAGAAACTAACACACTTCACAGAAACTAGCTGGAAAAAGTTTCAAGAATGCTCCCAAAGACGAAAAGACCATAGAAAGTGCTATCAGCGCTACACAAACGTAGCTCATATCTCCCGTATTGAAGGTTCAGGTAGCAATGCCGTCCCGTCATTTCATGCAGGAGTTAAAGAAGAAAGTGAAGAACCATCAGCTAAACATCTCCATAGATCAGATGTCAACGAGTTCGACATAAATAAGTGTATCATCTGTCAGAAAGAGAAAGGAAAAGTGCGAAATGAGGGACAAAGAGTAATGGAAACACTTACCTTAAATGTAAGTGAATATGGCAGTGAGATTCTATTGAGGGCAGCTGAGATAAGAAACGATTATCGTGTCTCATTACAAATTCAGGGACAAGACTGCATCGCTCGGGAAATAAAGTACCTCGAGGAAGAAGACAAGAAATGTAATGGTTACAGGAAAGCTTTTGACAATGTTGACATTTAAATTAATATACTGGGATTCCTGTGGAATCCATTATTATATTACACGAGAGACTCCGGCGCGATCAGCCCAAAATCATTGGAAGTATAATTGTTCAATTTGTAAGAATTTCCCATTCCTAAGATATATAATTTTCCTACAGCGAAATCGCTACGATCTGAACTACGAAACGACCGTGGATAGTGGAATAGTTTGACAGTTTTATAAGTAAGAATTACAGTATTGAATCGAAGACGACTATGAAATAAATTGAAGCGATATCGAAAAGTTGGTCCGCTAATGGAGTCTACATTTCATTCGAATGATTTTTTGGACAAGAAAACAAGAATTTCAAATTGAACAGAGAAGATGAATACTGAAAGACTCTATGAATTATTGGACGACGACGAAGATAAACATGCCGAGCCACGTGGCGAACGAAGAACCGAACTCGAAGAATTTGGATCAGAAGGTGAGGAATTATTGCATAAATCAACAGAATCTCATGATTTTCGACGAAGTACACGAATTCAAAAGAAGAATACTAAGGATTTACAAGAAAGAATTGAGGAAGAGATGAATCAACAACGAAAACAATTGTCTGGATATCAGGGCAGAATTACAACAACTGTCAATCAAATTATTTATCTCTTAGAAGATGAAAGCGCTCAACCCGATAACATATGTGAAGCTATTACTCGACTCGAACGGGCTTGGAGCATGTATAAGGATGCATATCGTATTTATATTTTTAAAGACATCTCTGACGACGAATTGCGCCGAGTTGAAGGGAAATATACGCAAGCTCACAGTGAATATTCCAACGCTGCCCAAATTGCGCATGAACGATTACAATCTATTCAATCTCTTCGTGGAAAACAAAAGGCGTCAGTGTGTCTAGAAGAAAAGGACGATACCATGAGCCTAAGCATTCACGCGAAAAGTTCCAAGAAGTCAAAGGGTTCTCCAAAGTCGAGAGTTTCATTGAAAAGAAAAGAAATTAAAAGAGACGTCGAAATTGCCAAACTTGTAGCCGAAGAGGCTCAGAAAACTCTTGAATATGAAGCTGAAATCGAAAAACGAAAATTAGACATCGAGATTGAAAAACAAAGAAAACTGAGCAAAGTTAAGTTGGACGCTAGTATTAAACAGAAAGAACTCGAACTTCATGACTCTGAAGACTCTGAATATTCTGGGAAAAGTAGTCAGAAGACAGATATTGACTTGGAACATAATTACGACCCTAAACTGACGTTGAAAGAGATAATGGACGAATGGCTGAGTGGAGCCACACCCACGCCTCTAAATGAAGATGAAGAAGATGAAAAACACAAAGCTGATGATGAGCACGTGAAACATAATCCATGGGAATTTCTCTCTCTCCCGAAGTAAGAAAGAACATTATTGAAGTACCGAAACGAGCACCTGAACCTGAAAAGAACCATCATGCCGTTATGTTAAAGATCAGCATGCTGCAAGCGATGCAACCGATAACTTTTCGGGGAAATCCTGCGGATTTTCCGATCTTTAGAAACCGCATAAGAGACAATCTGGAAGATGGTCTTCTGTCAGATTCACAGAAAGTTGAGTTTTTGCCGAAGTTCGTGGCAGGCGAAGCTTATGAAGTCGTAGAGAGAGCGTCTGGCTGTTCCTACAAACACATCGTGGAAATACTTGAAAACAGATACGGACACCCAGCAGCAGTAGCGGCATCATGTATCGAAAAAATAGTTAATGGACCAAGACTTACATCTGGAGATAACAAAGGCTTACGAAATTTTGCAGAACAACTAGAAGCAGCATCTAGAAAGTTACAAGGAGAGTATGAAATGGAAGCGAGCACAACACTTAACCTGAAGCAAATTGTGGCGCGATTACCAGGACCTCTGATCATGAAGTGGGGTGATACCCTTTACAACATAAGAAAGACTGGACGATCTCCGAAATTGAGTGATCTTGCAAAGTTTGTAAGGAGACAAGCTGATATAAAGAACGATCCAGGATTTGTTTTGCCTTCATTGAACAGTGACACTAGACCCTTTAAAGGAAAAATAACGACTTCGAGAGTTGGGGGGTCAACCAACACCGTCAAGCAAACAGCAAGTTTTACCACGAGTACAAGTATGTCCAATAGAAATAACTCTTCTGAAAATACACCTAAGCCAACTGCTAACAATCAGCCATGTTGTATCTGCTGCAAAGGATCCCACGAGCTTCATCGATGTGCAGATTTCATGAAGAAAGATATTCCCCATAGATGGAACTTTGTGAAAGAGAATAAACTGTGTCATAAGTGTTTAAAGCGTGGACACCTTCGTGACCAGTGTAAATTCACCGGTTATTGTCAGTGTGAAAGCGGAAGACCACACAACAAGTTGTTACATAACATGCGACAGTCTACGTCCACAGATCAGAAGGCCAACGAACAAGCGCACGAACCTAAAGAATCTGCACCGTCTGCTGAGCAGAGAACGACAACACAGTATATGACCTCAGCCAATGAACCACCATCAAGAACAATTTTGTTACACGTTGTTCCAGTAAAGATTCTGACCTTACAAGGAAAGTCATTAACTACTTACGGAATGTTAGATAACGGCTCACGAGCGACTGTAATCAACGCTGACATTGCCAAGCAACTGAACCTGCGTGGAAAAAAGGAGACTGTGACTGTAAGTACATTGTTGGAAAGGAATGAAGAGAAAGTGGAAGTCGCTGAGTTTCTGCTACAATCTGTGACAGGAGATGGAGTGAAAATGGTAGTCAATGAAGGTCTTGTTTCAACGAAGTTCAACGTAAACGAAACCCTTCCTGAGAACATTGATAAATCTGTGCATGCACATCTCGCGGACATTGTGTTCCCTAACGTAGATGTCCCTCGTGTCTCAGTCGTTATTGGTAAAGATGTACCTGAAGCGCACAAAGTTTTAGAAGTTAGAAGATCGACACATCCGTCCAGTCAACTTGAAGGACAGTTAGGACCCCTTGGCTGGGTTATAACAGGAACTTTTTCTGGTGAGAGCCATAGAAATGAACTAAATATTAACTTTACTGATATTGAAACCAAAAAATTGAGAGCTCAGATTGAAAACTTTTGGAAAATTGATGCCTATGGAAGCAGCAATGAAGCCAACAAATTGAAACCTGAAGGTCTTTCCAGGGAAGACCAACGAGCTGTTGAAATTCTTGAAGAAACTACGGAACTCACTGATGACGGACATTATCAAACTGGCTTATTATGGAAACAGAGTGACATTGAACTACCGAATAATAAAGAACAAGCTGAGAATCGACTTATGAATCTAAAGAAAAAGTTCAAACGTGATACTAACTACGAAGAGATCTATCGAACCACGATGAATGACTACATAAAGAAAGGACACGCACGAAAGTTATCACATGAAGAGGCACAAAAGTCTGGACCACGCACCTGGTACTTACCGCATTTTGGAGTGACTAATGTAAATAAACCTGGAAAGGTACGAATCGTCTTCGATGCGGCTGCAGAGTGTGAAGGAACATCTTTAAATAAGAACCTTTTACAAGGACCAGACCAAACAAACAGCTTAGTCGGATTACTGCTGAGATTTAGACAAGAACAAGTAGCACTGGTTGCCGACATCGAAGGGATGTTCCATCAGATCAAAGTCAGACCTGAAGACCAAGACTCCTTGAGATTCCTTTGGTGGAGTGAGTCTATCGACAAGCCTCCTGATGAATATGTGATGAGTGTTCATGTATTTGGAGCAACAGATTCTCCATGCGCAGCTAATTCCATATTGCACAAGACAGCAGATGAAAATGCTAAAGACTTTGATCCAGAAACAGTCAGCACTGTAAAGAAAAACTTTTACGTGGACGATGTCCTTAAGTCCTTACGTGACACTGAGGCTGCCGTAAGAGTGGCACAACAACTTGTGGAACTTTGCGCGAAGGGAGGCTTTACGTTAACAAAGTTCTCCAGCAACGATCGTCAAGTGCTGGCTCAGATACCTCAACAAAGAAGAGCAATCTCTTTCTTGGATTTGAATTTTGAAGAATTTCCCACAGAGAGAGCTTTAGGAATTCAGTGGAACATTAACAACGATACATTTGGATTCAAGGTGTCAGATGCTTTTAAACCAAACACGATGAGAGGCGTTCTGTCAACTATTAGTGCTGTGTTTGACCCGTTGAACTTTGCTTGTCCTGTCATACTGATGGGTAAGCAAATTATGCAAGAACTGTGGAGGCGTAAACTATGCTGGGACAAGCCATTAGAGGGTGACATCCTGCAAAAATGGCTGAAATGGAAAACTAATTTGCCGCTTCTTTCCCAAGTTGCCATACCACGTTGTTACTTCACAGAAACGCCTAACAACAAGTCGACCGAGTTACATCACTTTTGCGATGCCTCTGAGGTGGGCTACGGAACTGTTTCGTACCTACGGACTGTACACCTGAATGGACGAATAGAAACTGCATTTGTGATGGGAAAGTCTAGAAATGCCCCGATCAAAGCCATAAGCATACCAAGGTTAGAGTTACAAAGTGCTGTGCTGGCAACGCGAATCGACCAAGCCATTAGAAGAGAGCTGGAGATAGACATTGTCAGAGTGACCTTTTGGACAGACTCTATGATAACGCTGAACTACATCGCGAACGAGACGAAGCGATTTCAGACGTACGTCGCCAACAGAATCACGGAAATTAGAGAGAACACTGAACCACATCAGTGGCGACATTGTCCAGGAAAACTCAACACTGCAGATGACGCAAGCCGTGGACTGGACATACAGTCATTTCTCCAACAGAAGCGATGGTTTTCTGGACCAGAATTTCTATCAAAGACAGAGGATCATTGGCCAAAGCTGAACTACCAAGAGATTCCTGTCAAACAGCTCGAAGTAAAGAAGGAAACCTATGCCATGACTGTCAACCGTGATGACTCTTTTGAAGAGATGATGAACAAGTATTCTAAGTGGATGGACCTTCTGCGTGCAGTTGCCATACTAATGAAGTTTCTGGAGTGGATGAAAAAGAAGTTAGTGCCTACAAGATCTATTGAGATAAATGACATCAAACGGTCAAAGATGAAGGTTGTCAGATATGTTCAAAGACAATCATTTCATGACGAAATTAAGAGCTTGAAAACTGGAACGAGAGTGAGCGGACAAAGCCGCATAGCTTGCCTTAAACCGATATTGAAAGATGAAGTTTTGAGAGTTGGAGGAAGAATCTCTAGAGCACCTATCTCACCCGATGCTATGAATCCGATAATACTTCCAAGAAACCATCATGTGACAACAATCCTTGTACGTTATACTCACGAGAAAAATGGTCATTGTGGCCATGAACAGACACTGACTTTGTTACGAGAGCAGTTTTGGATCGTCCAAGCACGGACAGTTATAAGACAAGTGATTACAAGATGTATCCATTGCAGAAGGCAAATGGAACCACAGATGAAACAAGAGATGGGAGATCTTCCTGCTGTACGGCTCACCCCTTACGAGTCACCATTAACATTTACTGGAGTGGACTATTTTGGCCCCTTTTATGTTAAGAGAGGAAGAGGAAGGACTGCTGAAAAGAGATGGGGAGCCATTTTTGTTTGTATGACATCACGTGCAGTGCACTTAGAAGTTGCCAAATCACTCGAGACAGATGATTTTATCATGGTATTGGTTAGATTCTTAAACAGAAGAGGACATGTGAAAAGAAATAAGATCAGATAATGGAACGAATTTTGTGGGAGCTGAGAGGGAGATCAAGGAAGCGATCGATCAGATGAATGTCGACAAGGTTAAACAAGAGTTATCAGAACGTGGATGCAAATGGGTGTTTCACCCACCCGGAGCGTCGCACATGTCAGGAGTCTGGGAAAGACTAGTGAAAGTCGTGAAAAGAAGTCTGAAAGCCATCATTGGTCAAGATTTGATAAATGACGAGGTTTTACACACCGTATTTACTGAAGCAGAAAGAATAGCCAATTCCAGACCTCTGACCAGAAACCCACTGTCACCTAACGATGAAGATCCTCTCACTCCAAATCATTTTCTAAATGTGCGACCAAGCGTCAACATACCAACAGAAGTATATGACGAATCAGACAAGTACAGAAGAAAGAGATGGCGACAAGCTCAACTACTGGCAAATCATTATTGGAAGAGATGGCTAAAGGAATACGTGCCCTCTTTACAAGTAAGACCAAAATGGAGACAACCACAAAGGAATGTTCAAGTGGTGATCTTGTTATTGTCGCAGATGATAATGTACCAAGGTACAAATGGCCTCTAGCGAGAGTTGTTGAAGTGTTCAGTGGAGCAGATGGTCTAGTGAGGAGTGTACAACTGAGATGTAAAGGCTCAAGCTTGAAGAGACCAGTTACAAAGATTTGCTTACTGGAAGCTGCACAAGAACCAGAGTTTTAACGACCTATAAACTGTTAGATATACTTACCAGATATGTGACTTTAGTTTATGAACGTTCTATAGTTAGACCGTCCATCGGGGGCGGAATGTTGACATTTAAATTAATATACTGGGATTCCTGTGGAATCCATAATTATATTACACGAGAGACTCCGGCGCGATCAGCCCAAAATCATTGGAAGTATAATTGTTCAATTTGTAAGAATTTCCCATTCCTAAGATATATAATTTTCCTACAGCGAAATCGCTACGATCTGAACTACGAAACGACCGTGGATAGTGGAATAGTTTGACAGTTTTATAAGAAAGAATTACAGTATTGAATCGAAGACGACTATGAAATAAATTGAAGCGATATCGAAAAGTTGGTCCGCTAATGGAGTCTACAGACAAAGTCCAACATTACTTAGAGGTGGAAGTTATAGCTAAATATGAAGTTGTGACATTGTCAGCACTTACACAAATTTTTGTTTCTCATCTGATCCAGGAAGGAGTTGAGGTTGGTGGCTACAGGGCTTCTAAATTGAAGCTAAGATTGAAAGCTGCATTTGGAGCACAGTTGGCATTTCAGAAGCCAAAAAATGCAAGGCAATCTGAGCTCGTGTATAACTCAAGCATAAACAAAGGAGAAATAGTTGAACAAATGTTCTTAAATAGCAGTGTCCTTGAAAATGAAACTGAAACGAAAGAGCCCAAAGATAATCAAGAAGATGAGAATAATATTGCTTCACAAGTTTACCATACTTCAAAACAGCTTAGGTCTCTTATTATGGATTTGAAACCTGTTATTCCATGGCCTCTGAATCCTGATGACCTAGAATCTGATGCTGGTTTGATACCAGATTAGCTGTATAACATGCTGGCCTGGATTCTCACTTCAGATGCAGAATATAGCTCTCAACAGGTTTGTAACCTGCAAAGTCATGTTCATCGCTGGATTCTGTCTATTGGGCAGGACCTAATTCACTGCATCACTCGAGGTTGTATTAAGACACCAAAGCACACACTTCTCCCTATAACTGTCAAGAGCCTCACTGGAAATGCTAAAATAGTCACTCTCTTGAACAGATTTGGCCATGGTCTTTCGTATTCTCAGATAGAAGAACTCGAGACAGCAATCGCAGAACAACAGATTTCCAACACCAATGATGGAGTACTACTTCCCAGTGTCTGTAGTCCAAATGTTCCCGCTATTTTCTGTTGGGACAACAATGACATCCAAGAGGAAACATTATCAGGTCATTCTTCTGCTATACATTTCTTTTTTTGCTAATGGCTATAAAACTTTAATTATATGCACCTGATTCTATAAATTTAGAATAAAGCTATACTGACTAAGTCTTCTTATTTCTTTCAGGTAAAGGGACACATTCTACGGCATTGCCATACAGCGAAGAACCCTTACTTGTGCCTTACATGCAACCTGCTCAAGTACAGGCCAAAAGAAAGAGACGCTCTGTAACACATATTAGTAATGATGTCATCCGTACCACAGTGGTCAAAGACAGGGTCCAGCACCCATGAGTGTCGATGTTAACCTTATTACACAGGTGAATGCAGAAATCAGCCATAGGGTCCGCATGATTGATTATGGTTGGGTGCTATGTCGACAGCCCTGGGAAGATACCATATTCTCATTGTCTGCCGGGCAACAACAAGTAATTCCAGCATGGACAGGTTTCAATGTCAAGTTGCAGGAAGCAAACGTCTAATCCGACAGTCTAGTCCGAAAGAACCATCAACAGTTTTCACTATACTTAAGAGGTCTCTTCAAATGGCTGATCAACTTAATCAGACAGACATCATGGTCGTGCATTAGAAATAGTATGGCAGGACACCATTCAATTTCAATTCATAGTTCTAAGGCTTGGGACATTCCACATATTATGCGCCCTCACAGCTGCGATTGGCAAGCGGTTTGATGGTGCTGGTCTTGAAGGTCCTTATTGAAAGTGGAATTGTTGCAACTGGATCAGTTGCTGGGGTACTCCAAGGGAAGCATTACAATCGCGCAATACGTACACACAAGGTAAAAAAATATCTAACAGATATAACATCTATAAATGTTTTAGGATAAACTACCTATTAGAAACATTTCATATTACTGTTTTCTTTTAATAGATAGTTTATGAGGCTTTACATCGCCTTAATTGGCAAGAGTTCAAGACCTGGCTTAAAAGTCATGGGAAGAATACCAACTATGCTTGTGTAGTTAATGCAGTACAGCTTGTGAGGAAGGATTTCAATGCAGCACATTTTGAAGGTGTATTATCCTTACAAGAGTTCCAACATTTGGCTGACCTTTACAAGCAGTTTTGTGAAGATGGAGAAGATGGATATATGAAGATTTTCTGGAATTTGTACTTAGAGATGGTATCCATTTGGATCTTCATCTTTGAAGCATCAAAGCTATGATCCCATGTTTTTTTGTGTATTATCATACCAATGTGTCTAACCTCAAGAGCAGTCCATGTTGAGATGGCATACAGTATGGACACAGACGGTGGAGAGCGAGAATTATGTGAACTGGTAAAACAACGTGATGAAGAGAAGATTGAAAGATCAACAGCTAACAAAGGGATTCGGTGGCACTTCAATCCTCCATGAGCGCTACACCTTGGGGGTGTACATGAGACTTTGATAAAGGCATCAAAGAGAGTAACATACGGGATCTTAGCTCAAGCAGATGTCACAGACGAGGAATTAGCAACGGCCTTCACAGGAGCAGAAGCATTGGTAAACTCAAGACCACTGACTTATCAGTCGGCACATCCATCAGATGATGTACCTCTCACCCCAAACCATTTCCTTTTTGGACAAGTAGGAGGTCGGTTTGCACCGGATTCAGTTGAAGAGACAAAGTTTAACTTAAGAAAGAGATGGAGGCATGTCCAAGAGTTGATTCAACACTAAATGGTGGTTTGCAAAGAAAGAGATTAAAGTTGACGACATTGTGTTGGTACTGATAACAGACATGCGTCAAGGACAGTGGCCACTAGGCAGAATCATAGAGGTGTATCCTGGCACCAACAGTCACGTGAGATTGGTCAAGGTAAAAGTTGGAGGCAAGACGCTTGTGAGACCCAGAACAAAGATTTGTCCATTGGAGCTGGATGGCTGTGATATCCTGGAGTAGCAGTATTGAGGAACATTAACGTGTAGAAGAAACAAGTACAAATTTGTGACAATGATATGACTGATATCTTTGTGATATATACATATTGAGAGACAATCCAAACGCTGAGTTGAACATTATTGAACATTACATTTAACTTTTTTTGTGTCGATGAGCACTAGGCCCATCGAAGAGGGGGAGGATGGTTTTCGAGACATTAAGTAACAGTATAAATTTTGTAAACATTAGTCTGGAGTTCCTGTGGTGATGTAACGTCTTGTCCAGACCAAGAGGTTGTTTTATTAGTTTTTGTACGTATAGGGTTTATTCGAAACCAAGCGGGTTTTAATCTAACTAAAAATCGTGTAAGAGTAAATAATTTAGTACGAAAGTAAATGTGGAGTTTTCTGGAGTCCTCCACTCTTTTTTGTCTTTTTTTTTGTGCAGCTGGATGTATCACTTTCACTGTCACTTTCTAATTTATTCGATGAAAACACGCTTTTAATTGTTGAAACATCCAAAGGCTGATAGGGTCTATTTTCAACTCTGCATCATTTGTCATACAACTATGGGTCTTGACAATATACATAAACACATAAAGAAATAGATAAGCTTAAAATGACTGTATAGATATATATATAAATTGCAATTAAATGTAATTTAGACAGTGCAAATGAAAGATATTGGGAAGATTGATCAAAATAACTAGTATTAAATTAAATATTAAAGATCAATTACTATTATTATTGGTTGCCGTAGAGGTTGTGTCAAAAGTAATTTGGTGAATGCACTTTGAGAATCTCTTAATGTAAGCCTTGAATGAAGATTAACTAGAGATTTCTCATAATGTTGAGACTTTTTCGCTACTTTTCTGCTACGCAAACTTATTTGAAGAACAAAAACAGCATTGTATTGGTTAAAAAGCACCAGTATATTGTTTCAAATTAAATAACACATTTCTATTTGAATAGAGTGATTTTAATAAACCTGGGCAATACGTATTAGCTGTCAGTGTTTACTAATTAAATGCAAAAGAACAGAAGGAGACAAAACATTTAGCATCTAATATTTTTTATTTGCTTAATAAGTAGTGTCCAGATTTAGTATGGTGGCCAAGGTGTGTCATCAAAATCAAAACTTCAAATTCAAAATTCGATATTCAAAACTCCAAATACCTCGTTGCAAAGGAAAGTATAATTAAATTTTCAAAAAGACAAATTCAAGTTTTGGAAAAAGCCAAAATTAAATTGTCTTTTCAATCAAGACGTTGTGATTAATGCATTTTCCCATGATGACTTTTGCATTCGGCGTTTGCCCGGAGTCAAATGGCCGAGGAGTGTCACCAGGTGTTCCTAGAAAATATGATAGAAGAGTGGATACTAATGGTTGGGATACCTGTGGCCTTGTGGATAACTCTCCAGTTCATTTAACGATGGTGCACTGTACGAATTGTGGCCATTTTTTGGTGTACTCGGCAAATTTTTGTGGAAAATGTGGTCAAGGTAAATTCTTTATTCTTGTTAAAACCTGTTGTTAGAATTTTTTAGTTTGAAGGCCCAAAGGGAGCCGCTATCATGCGTAATTCGAGGCCATTTTGACAAGTAGGCAAAGTCTGGTCAATTTACAACCCAGGATTGATTTAGAAATCGAGGTCAAATCTATTTTCTGAACAAACGGGTTAGATGTTTGTATCTTATGCACCAGTCAATTGAAATCCCCCGCTCCCCCCCCCCCCCTGAGGCATACCCGGTGACATCACTTTTTCCCTCTGTGAAAGGCAGTGAAAGCCCCGACCCCCGACCCCCGGGGCAAAAAATAAAAGTGAACTCCCCTGCTCCCTTTCACCAGTTTGTTCAGACATCAGTTTGATATTTTCTTTTACAGATATCCACTTCGATGTGTTTTATTACTGAGAAAGAAATAGATTGAATAAGTGACAAAGAAATAAATTAAATATCATACATACACACATACATGCACATATAACCTTTATCAACATCAGTCATTACCTTTGCCATTTGCTTCAATTACATTTGCTTCATTTACATTGTTACAAACTAGTTTGGAAGAAGAGGCTGAGGCAGTTGGTGACTGAAAAAAAATAAATATAGAAAGAAGGAACTACATTAAGTCAGTGAAGTCAAGAATACTGTGGGCGAGTACTTCCTGTAAACCTCTTTATGCATATATTATATTTCATAACAGAATGAGAGAAAAGGCCTACCTTGGCAATAACCTTAATCTTTGATTTATCCTCAATTACATCTCCTTCAGAAATATCTATATACTCTTGCCAATTCTGGTCATACTTTTGAAGAAGGATTTCTCCATTTATATCAAATGTGCTCCTTATTTTATCTAGCACAGCCCTATGTTCACCAGAAGTGGACACTACTTTTTTAGAAACTCCATACTCTACAAGAATCTGTTTCAACAAAGAAAAAGGTATTTTATTGAAAGTCTATGAATAGTTTGGAGACTCAATTTTATTAATATAAACCATAAAAAAGTCAGGAATTTGAGGTGAAATTCAACTGATATTGAAACCACAATTTACAATAGAAGAAAACCATGAAAATATGAAATAAAACCCGCAAAAACTCTTTGTGTATTAAATTATGACAACTGCCTGCCTGGTAGTCTAAGAAAGTTTGAACTATATAATAAAAGAAAGATGCTTCTGCATTGTTTTCACTCAGTGACTCTATGATATCTGTAAGTATAAAATAGTTATCAATTTGCCGTTTTATCACATATTTTTTTGATAACAGTCAACAAAAAACAATCAAAAGCACCTTTTTCTACTTTCTTGAATTGAAGTTCCAGTATAAAAACAAAAGAAAATCCTTTGGTGATATGATATAAACTTTATATGAACTTACATGAGAAGGCAAAAAAGATCGAACTTTAAAAGATTGAAGCCCTAGTTTAATTAATATCATAGCAAAAAATATGTAATCAATCTCTATAATAACTTTATATTTTATATCAATATCGGAAGAACAGATGAGCTCTCAATTCAGATAAATAGTATGTTGGAAAAATGTATTTAATTACCTTGTGATCGTCCATCTTGAAAAAAATGGCTGGAGGAAAAGCACATGGTTCTCTCTCTGCCTGGGAGGCTGGGGATGACTTTCTCGCCTCAGTCCTATCTCTTACCTAACCACCACGGACATGACATAGCATAGAAAACACATGGAATAAAAACCATTAAAAAAAAAAATTAATAAGTGTCACGTGAGGAGTTCACTGTTTCACACTCTATATATATAATACTTAATGATAAAGTGCAGCCCCTGCTAAGTCCCCGCTAAGTCCCCAGAGTGTAGAGCGAAGCTGTGAATTGAAGCGCTTTCCCCCGCCACCGGGGAACAGAATATATGTGAAAATGGAGTGAAATCCCCGCTAAGTCCCCGGGGGGGTGGGGGGGTGGGGGGATTTCAATTGACTGGTGCATTATTTATCTAACTTTTTGACATACAAAATACAGCAAGAAAAAAATTATGAGAAATCATAGATCTTCAGCAGAGAAGACATTCAAACATGCATTCCACAATATTTAATATACAGTAAAAACCTGCATATAAGAACCACTGTTTTTCGAGGTTAGGCTAAAGTGGTTCTTATGTAATTGGTATTTAGTGAGAATTTAGGCTAAGGTGGTTCTTAACTGGTTCTTATATACAAGGCAAAAACAATATGTATATTTATATGTTTGTATTGTATATGTATAAAAAATCATTTGCTTATTATTATTGAGTACAAATAATAACATATTGTATTGTATATACATCACCTAAACATTTGTAAAGCATTTATCTTGTAAAAATTGGGTCATTCAGCCTGAACTTATATTTTTTTCACCATTTATAAAACAAAAAAAAGAACATAAATCCAAATCAATGTTGAAACCTTTTATATAAGAACCAGTCTAATTTCTTAGGCTAAAGTGGTTCTTATTTAACAGATGCTTAAAAAGCTCAATGTAAGCATACCACGAACAGTTAAGGAACGGCTTGAAATTTATAAGTGTCTTTAAACTAATTAGCATATTTAAAAATATATATATATTGGCTTACGAAAAAAGTCGAAGCGTGTCGGATTGTTACGGTCCGTCAAGGTTTTTCACTGGCCTCTGTTAAGGAACGGCTTGAAATTTATAAGTGTCTTTAAACTAATTAGCATATTTCTTTTAAATAATATATGAGTTACGAAAAAAGTCGAAGCGTGTCGGATTGTCACGGTCCGTCAAGGTTTTTCACTGGCCTCTGTTAAGGAATGGCGTCAAATTTATAAGTGTCTTTAAACTAATTAGCATATTTCTTTAAAAAAAAAAAATTGGCTTACGAAAAAAGTCCAAGCGTGTCGGATTGTCATGATCCGTCAAGGTTTTTCACTAGCCTCTGTCAAGGAACGGCTTGAAATTTGTAAGTGTCTTTAAACTAAATAACATATTAAAAAAAGTGTGGGATACAAAAAAAGACGAATTGTGTGCTAGAGAGTGCCCCAAAAATGTTGTCCGATCGTGATGACCCGTCAAATGATATGCAAATGATTTTGTAGGGTCTTAGAAAAATTTATCCTAATAACTAAACAATACGTTGGAACCACATGTTTTGTATTTTCCTTCTTTATCAATGAGATGTTATCGTGTTTCGCTGCCAGGACTGTGTATATTTTGTAAATATTGTTGTGTGAATAATAAAGTGTAAAAGTGTAAAGTGTTGTTTAATGACTAGTGGATACCACCCCAGATAATAGAAGTCCGCCAAACAGAATAGTAACAAATAACGTAAAATAAAAAGTAACTTAAAATATAGAGAAATATGTATTGTATATGAATCCGAACAGAATAATAAGTCTTTTATTCACTGTCTTCGAATTACGATTTCAACTTTTCACCTCACAAAATCCTTTTATTAGAGGTCTTTTGGCACGCCTGAAACAGCATCGAAGACCTAATCGCAAAAAGCCTTTCCTTCAACTATGAACAAAAAATCTTTTGTCTTTAGGAAGCTTAGTTGTCGCGATTCAAGTTGCAATCATAGCTAGCTTGAAAGTGTTTTCGCACAAACATTAGGTAAACGAAGTAATTTTCATATATGTGGCGTGTTCATGGAACGAAGTAGTATTTTTAAAAAAAATTAAAGCTTAACAATCAAATATTTGTTTTGTAAGTATACTTTTACTTTTGCTAAACTGGTCACACAGTGTGGACGTTTTTGTTTTTCATTTGAAGTTTAAGAAATAGTAGAGGAAGGATCTGACTGGTTGTCATGGAAACGCAAATAAAATAGAAAGGAAGACACATGTGTTGGCATAAATATTGAAAAAAGCTTGGTAATACCAAAGGGAAAATAGGTTTTAAACATCTTAAGGAAAGTGAATATTTGAATGGAATGTTGAAATCAATTAAATATGATTGGCTGTGGACTTACCAGTTGCAAGAATGTTGGCGACCCAAAGAATGACAGGTTCAGACCAACCAAGGTACATTTCTATCGAGGCATGTCCCATACAGAAGGAAATCAACAGCAGTAAACCAATCAACACAGAAGTGTTTTTCTGTTTGGTGGATTTGGCAAAGAGGGTGCACATCTGTATGAAGTAACATACAATGTATAAGTTTTGGACTGATTCAACAACGTGATGAGGGCAATAACGCTTAACAATTTTAGGATAAATACTTACTCTCTTGATTTTATCAGGTATAACTGACCAATCGATGTCCATTTCGTGGCATTTCTGAAGATTTTGATATATTTGTCGTTCGGTTATTTCCTTCGGCATTTTGAAATTGTGTGACTTCTCCGACTGCCAGAATGCGAGTGCAATAGATAGCACCGGAGACTTGTAAGTCGACTGCCCCGTAACAATACAATCTGCCCTTTGGGATTTAAGCGGTATGCTCTGATTGGGTAATAACTAGCGGTAGCGCATAGGGATACTAAAGCGGCATTTCATTAGTATCCTTATGTCACTTTGTTGTGTCAATCAATTATAAGAAAACAATAAGAACTTGTTATATTGATTTGTCTTTCAATTTGTCGGCAATGAATAAAGCAAAAGAATGAAATTTAGTTTGATTAGGAATCTAGATAACAAAGGAATGAGAGAAAATGGCACCTACACTGAACTCATACAAACACTGAAGGATGTGAAACTGTAAAGGGGTTGCTATTAATGTCATTAGGTATACGACTAAAGCTGCCGAAGTAATCGTCAAAAGTATGATAATTGAAAAGTGTTATAAAAGAGATAGCAAAAAGATGAATACTTATATGTGAACTTTTCCGAAGAATCAAAGCTGTATCAGCAAAGAAAGATAAAGTGTACAGTATAATTAATAATGATGTGTTGTATGACTATTAAAAACCGGGCTTCACCTTATGATGATGAAATTAAGGGAGAAGCCAATAACAGATGAAGATGTTTCCACTTATTCCTATTCGTCACTCAAAGATAGATTTTATCGTAGTTGGCATGGACTTATGGAAATGCAACCCCAAAACGTATCTGAAAATCTTTGGATCACGAATGCTTTGAATAATGAACAATAAAAGAACCGATGGTTTTTCTACGATCTATCGCCTCTGGAACCAGGGTACAATAAGGCGTACTTTGTGATGTTGTTGTTTTAATATAACAAAACCCACTATATTTAAGTTGAACAATTTGTGTGTGTATTTTGTGTGGTTAATTTAAAACTTATGAACTTTTATAATTATAAAAGTTCATAAGTTTTAAATTAACCAGAAAATTGTATGGCACATAAAACGTATGAGGAACATCATTAACTCATTTTTAATTTGTAGAATGAAGAATAGTGTTTTGATTGCAGGTTGATTCGATTGTTGCTCAATTCAAACTGGTGCGTTTAAGATAAATGTCTTTTTGAAAATGACGCATAATCATGAAGTCATTTTTTTAGGAAGAAGAACAGTGTTTTGATCGTAGCTTGATTCGATTGTTGCTCAATTCAAACTGGTGCATTTAAGATAAATGTCTTTTTGAAAACGACGCATAATCATAAAGTCATTTTTGTAGGATGAAGACAGTGTTTTGATCGTAGCTTGATTCGATTGTTGCTCAATTAAAACTGGTGCGTTTAAGATAAATGTCTTTTTGAAAACGACGCATAATCATAAAGTCTTTTTTGTAGGAAGAGAAACAGTGTTTTGATTGTAGCTTGATTGATCGTTGTTCAATTCTGAAACTGGTGCATTTAAGATAATTGCCTTTTTGAAAATGACGCATGAAGTCATTTTTGTAAGAAGAAGAACAGTGTTTTGATTGTAGCTTAATTGATTCGATTGTGTTCAAACTGGTGCATTTAAGATAAATAGGTTATTTGGAAACGACGCAACAATTATGTGATTTTTTGTAGGAAATTTTTTTTTGTAGGAACAGTGTCAGTTTGATTGTAATTTGACTCGATTGTTGTTCAAACGGGAGCGTACTGGATTAATGACTTATTTGAAAACGACACAACAGTTATGGATTGTTTCAGTTGTTGAGGCAACAATTATGATCTGATTTTTTATAGGAAGTTGAGCGGTGTCAAATATATAAAATGTTTATTAAGATAAACTTAGAGGGATCGTCACAATACGACAGTGTTTTAAATAAAGGTTCAAACGCTAGGGCAAGGGTTTGCATTGAAATTCAAGACCCGAGCCCGTGCATTTGAAGTGGTTTAAAAACTAACCAAACCCTATTTTTATTGTTTCAATGCAAAAATTCTGGAAATAAGAACTCAAATCATTGGATTTGAGTTATAGTATCAACTCCGAGTTATATCGAGTGATTTATATTTGCATTAAATTAACGTCGAACAATAGCTAAAATACAATACAATACGTTTATTAGTAATTCCCAGAGGGGATTTTGAATACTAATTTACAAAATGTGTGTTGAGATAAAGCTTCTTAAAATTCCATCAGGGTCAACGATTTACCGGATAGCATAGTGGTAAGTGAATGGACTAAGATTCAACGGGTTGAGGGTTCGAGGCTCGGTAGGGTTGATACGTAAGATATCATTTGCGATTTTTTAAAGATCAGAATAGTCAATTCCTTAAATTTTAAGACTTTCTGACTTCTAGTGTGTGTAAAACTTCTCAAATGTGTTTAATGTGTGTATGGCATGACTAGTAACTTGGTAAAAAACCTGATGCAGGTCCTGAGTTCAAAATTCAAAACCTGTCCCGGGTCTTCCCCCGAAATTCAAAACCTACATTAAACAATGGAAATAGGGTGTGGTTAGTTTTTAAGGATTTTTATGGCCCATCGGAAATATTCGAAGAGTCTATGAATATTTAACATGGAATTTGACAGATCGTCACAACCCGACAGTGTTTTCAGGGGTTCTTGGCTCACAGGAAATATTCAAAGTGTGGATGAATAATTAACATTGGCTCACCGGAAGTATTCTAAGCGTCTATGAATGATTAACTTCGAATTTGACGGATCGTCATGATCCGACAGTATTCAGTTTTAGGGGTCACTGAAATAACTGCCCTGCTACTCAACCAGGGATGGGAGGTTGAAGAATGTTTGTAAAGCAACAGAAAATTTGTTATGGAGGGGAGAGAGGAAAGCACTTTAACAATTAAACTACTCATTGGGGGAGGGTGTTTTTCCAATTTGTAATTCAACGACAAGACTTCTGGTTTGTCAGATTGTCAAAGAGCTTTGTCGATCTGTGTCAGGTTGTGTGTATCGGACATGTATGACAGATCTGAGATTTTGCTCAGTTACTAATACAGGATTGAGCTTTTGAACAACATATCTTTTGTTTGCATGAGTGTTACCATAGCAACAAAACAATGGCTTCAGGGGTTTTACTTTTTGCCTATTTTTAGCACTTTTCTTATTACAGTTTCCAGGATTTAGGGTTAGAATGGAGGAAATTTCGCATATCAGGACCGTGAAGGATTGGAAGGGCAAAAACCTACCATTGCTGTAGCATAAGAGGCTAAGGTACCATTGCTGTAGCATAAGAGGCTAAGGCCAATGTTTTCTTTAACTATGCTTCTACTACGCGTAGTCGCGTAGTTTGAAAATATCAAAGAGTGAAGGCATTAAACCCGTGAAATAAAAAAAATGAATGTTAGAATGTAAAATGTAGAATAACTAAAAACGAAAAGTAAAGTAAATAAAGTCTGCTAGTGTATATTGTCTACTAACTAGTTCACGGGTTTATGGCAATCACTCGATCACCGTAGTACCGTAGTATTGCATAGTGCAGAGATATGTAAACGGCAAAAATGTCCCAGGCATTACTTTTCTATGCCACGTTCAAAAGTACAGAAAATTATTATATTGGTTAACATTGTTAAGCATTTTCTAATTTGCATCTGAACCTTTTAATAAATATTGTAATGTGTTATTTTTAGAAGATTACGAAAAACAAATTACTGACTTGATATGCTTCTGTTATGTGGAAATATATAATAATGAGTATGTAATTAGAATAATGTCGCGTCGCCCAAAAGCTCCTAGGGAACGCTAGGTGTCAACCGGAATTGATTTGGAGGCCAACTGTTCGTGGTTGAGGTTTATGTCTTTAATCAGTGAACACTCCACTCCGACCTCTCTTACAATTCGGTGAAAACTACAACACACAAGAACTTTTATTACTAAGGAGAATAAATGACTATTAACTGAACGAAACAGAGATAGAATGAATGAAAAATACACTTACATTTGATCTGCTATATAGACATTGTAATCTTATAAAATAGTCAGTAACTTGTATATAACGATGAAACTCCTTCGAAAACTCCTGAATAACTAAGAACTAAAGGGACGCTAAGATATCGTATATCTTGCGGTAACAATGCGATTTGATTGGTAGTTGTGTTTATATAACAAATATTGTCAATCAATGGTCTATTGTATCATGAACAGAACTCAATATCTATCTTAGTAAATGGAAGGTAAACGTTGATTTAGGGATTAACTATCTAGATAATTAGTAAAGCACTCAAACATGACAAATGTCAAGCATTTTGCTGACTTACTTGTGGACTGTGTTTCCTGGATCCCATTTACCATTAAGTTCAAGGCTCTATAGCAATAAAAAGATGCAGCTTTTATCTAAAGTATTTGTCTGACCCTTAGCTAATAAAGTGACTGACAATGGTTGAAATATTTTCATTTGAAAATTGCATTATGTCCAATTATTAATTACTTTGAAATGATCCATCCAAACTTGAAAACCTTGCTCTCTAAAATATCTCCAGAAGGATTCAATTGGTTGAAAAAAAAAAAAAAAATTCAAATCACAAATTAATTTGGTTGCCCAAAATCAACTTGGGTCTCATTAATGCACTAACAGTACCTGATTATTAACAGAAGACCCTTCACAATAACTATCTGCTCCAGCCAGTGAGTCCATGTGGTTCCTTCTCAAAAACATCTGGCATTTGCTGGTGTATGTATTCTCAGTTCCAGGATCACAACGTAGCCTTGTTGGACAACCTGGAGAAAAAATCATGTCTTAATGAGTTTAAAAAGATTAATAATAAATATATTTAAATGAATGGTTTAGCCATATGTAAAGACATTTATGATTAGCTAGACTCTATTGAGACAGAGACAAGAACAACATAATTTTTTCTGTGACTCAGAAAGATGAAATAATAATCATATCCCCTTATACATTATACATATATTATTATAATATTACCTTGATTTTCTTCAATGCCTTTTATAAAATATTTTGCAACCAGCCAAGGATCTTTGTTTGTTGCAAAAACTTCAAGCCATAGCACTTTTCGGCTGTATTGAATTTAACAATAGATGATTTAGTTATCAGATAACTTTTCCTGAATTCTTTTATGAAAGTTGCAAACTAAAGAAGCAAAACAACTATTATTAATAATAATTGGATTTGTTCAAAATACAGTTAACGTTTAATGCCCAAGTTTGATTTTAAGATAGCCCTATGATATAATCTAACTACAAGACATCTAAAAACATGAAACTACCTTAGAATAATAATTTGAACAGTGTTTTCATCTGAAAACACTCCACACCAAGAAGTTTCATACAACTTGACACTTGGTCTCTAAAATAAAATAAATGTTTCATATGGAATATTTGCAGAGAGTTATTAATGCAATTGCAAAATCCTTTCTTCAATTTTAAAAATTTGTTTTGTATTGTCTGCTACAAATTAAATGCCAAATGGTATAGTATTTTGCATTGGCAACACATGTCACCTGTTACTTTATAGATATCTTTTTTATACCTTGTAACTAAGAAACCACAACGCCTGAGTCTTGTCCACATTAGCCTGTATCCAAGTTTCTTTGCACTTCCTTTGATTTCAGTCCATTAATCAAATAACTTGTTATAAAACAAGTATCCCAATGCCTTTCTTGTCCATATCCCTCTCAATTCTACCTTCCAAAACAAACCGGCCCACCTCATGCTGGTACAAATCTTGTCAAAGAATATGACCTTTCTCCTCTTCATACCATACTTTTCAACTCCATTGCCATACAAACATTGCATTTCAATATTAAGCAAGCAACAAGCATATAGTACCTCAATAGCAGATATAACATCCTTTGGTGAAATATTTTTATCATATCGTTCTATATGGTTCTTAACTAGGTATCGATCTAGAGTAATTATCCTTAAAAAAATAAAGGAAAAATAAGATCAACTGTAGAAATTTAACCAATTTATGGGCACAATTCATAAACTTTAGAAAGCATTTTAAAATGGGACATTTAATTAACTAACATCACTCCCTCATGAATAACATGAGGGACAATTAATTTCTATTCATCCCTCATGCATAATAAATGAAGGTCTAATCATCCCTTGTGTTATTCATGTGGCGCATCCCTCTAGCTGAGTTGGTACTAACTCTGCTCATGTCATAGGGACGATGGATCAGCTAACTGATCTGGAAGCCCTTAAACATGCTTTATGAGCCTATACTTGAAAGCCCTCCAAGTGCTCACAAATGTGGGAAATGTGTATAGATGTTTGCGTACATCTGCAATTATAGGTCAACAGTTTTTGCACATGCTCAAATTATAAGTAATGCCATGGCTCTGAGACAGATTAGAGATTAAATGCTTGCATGCACTTAATTTGAAATAGCTCTTGTTTGCTATATTGTTTATAGTGGCCTTGATTATACATTCAAAAAACTAATTCACTATCACATGTAAAAGTAGTGGCGTAATTTATCCAACTTAAAACTAAACTTCGACTTCAGAGCCATGGTATTACTTATAATAAACACAAGAGTCGCTTTTATCATGCCCGTACTTTCATCACCATGGGAAGCTCTTTTCAAGCAATAGAGATGATCCTTGCTA